>JAVKPL010005947.1:0-252681 GCA_032173675.1 Gastrolobium villosum | reverse complement strand
ACAAACGTACACCGGAAAGTCTAACAATTAAAATTTGCTAAAGTGTGCTTTTTATCTTTCTCAGACATTTTTCTTAACAATTATGAATATATAATTATATGTGCAGACTGCAGAGAAGAACAATTATTCTTTCACGGTACAATAAAAAAAACAAATCTTCCATACAACCAACAAATGTCAAACTATTCCCTACCATCTTCATTTCACTTTATGATGCACTACAAGCAGTTGCAATATACTTCTTCAACTCTAACAGTTGAAGAAAGTTACCGATGCAGATTATTTTGGTATTCAATTTTGGATTTTAATTTGAAAATTAGTTTCAATTTGGGTTTATTTGTTATTTAGGGGTTTCATTCCATTTTAAATTATCCTATTCCAGCTTAAAATAGGGTAATTAGTAATTGTAAAGAACCAATTCAACCCAAAAACTTAAGCTAGTGGGTGAGGGCTTTTTAATGGTTTATACTATTTTCTAACATGCCCCCTCATACAAGAGCCCACTGGGCTTGAAGGGTGGACAATGCACAGGCCCACCTACCTGTGCTAAGAAAATTCCACAAGAGAAAGTAGGGGGGAGTGAGGATCGAATTCGGGATACGAGGCTCTGATACCATGTAAAGAACCAATTCAACCCAAAAGCTTAAGCTGGTGGGTGAGGGATTTTTAATGGTTTATACTATTCTCTAATAGTAATTACATTAAAATTTCTTATTTTGGGTCTAAATAAATAGACCATCTGTGTAAACATTCAACAACTTTTTTGCATAAAGGACAACCCCGTGCTCTAAAGCTCATGCTCTGCGCAAGGTCTAGAGAAGGGTAGGCACTAGGCAGTCTTACCTTGCATTTACAAAAGGCTGATTAAATGAATTGAATCTGTGACTTCCAGATCACATGGCTACAACAACTTTTTTGCATAACTAAAAGTATTGAAATTTTTGTTTCTTCAAAGCAGAGGAGCACTCTAAGATTATTGTTCTATCGTTCTACACCAGTTATGATACACACAAGGAGGATGAAAACAAATTGGAACCGAGCAAAACTCTTTTTCCAACTCAAAAGGAACAGAACTGTCCAACGATCTAATAAATAGTAACAAATATAAAGAAACTTGCAGACAGGACATATACTCAAAAGATTAAACATAGAGTATAGTTGCTAACATGCTAACCCAACCTGAAAGAATTTGAATGTTACAAGTAATGTTGAGAATTCTTTGACTCACCAAATGCCTAGCAGACAAAACCTTTTGCAAAGCTTTTACATCAGCTTGAAAACCAGAAGAAGCCATCACACTTTTGTCAGCACTGTCACAAAATAAAACACCAAACATATAACAGTTAACATCCTTAAAATAAAACACAAACACGTAACAAAAAAAACATTGTCCCTTCTCCAATAATAATCAAACCCAATAATAATTAAAAAATTAGCTTACAGTTGGGAGATTTTTGAGTATTCGCGAGTGAGGATGTTGTAACCGGTCGACATCCTCGTATCCGCTGCGATCACGCAGTAATCCGCACCAGCAATTGCAACACAAGATCTATAACAACAAAATATTAAAAAATAAAATAAAATAAAAAAGACTCCGTCAACGAACACAGAATAGAAAGAGAGAAAGAGAGAGTACCCTCCATTGTTATCATATGGAGACCAATTAGCTTGTTGCTTGGTCATGGTGGATGAGAGTAAAGACAGTGAGAACGAAGAAGAACTAGGTCGTGAAAAGGAGCAAGGTTTAGTTTAGTTTTGTTTTTCCCTTTCTTTCTAGTCTTTCACTCTTCACAATTCAGATCTTGTCTTTGCAAACACGAAACACATTTGAACGTCGTCGTTTGGTTTCCTTCTCTCATATCACACGGACCTTTTCATAAAAGCCCATACCCGAGCTCGTTTTATTGGGCCCAACAGTATATGTTCTAAATATAAATAAATAAAATGAAAATCATAATTCGAATAAAAAAAAGGCCGCATAAAAAAATAAAAGAAAAAATATTTACTATTAGAGTGGATCCTCTAATTTTATTTTCAAATTATCATATTAGGTGGAGAGTGACATATTAGATCAATGATTAACATTTAAATTGATAATTTTTTTTTTAAATTCCTTCATCAAAATTACAATTATTAATTTGTGAATGAATAAAATCTTTCACGTAATATAATTAAGTGAAAACAAGATATAGAAATACATCTAATTAGTTTGAAGTAAAATCAATGTTAACAATTCACTTAAGACACAAGGATTTGACAAATACAAAGAAGAGTGATTCGATTTTTAAAAATCAGCAATTAATATTTACATTGATTATGTTATATGAAGAGACTCAAACCCAAAACTAAATTAATCGATTTATTACAATTTCATATATTAGCTATTATGTACAAACAAGAAATAAAATTAATATTAATATTTATTGGAAAAAATATTTATCATTATAAATGACATAAAATTATATTATTTTTTAATTAAACGATGTCATTTTGGTGGGATTTAGATCTTCTCATATAAAAAAGTGATCATATAGTTATGTTATTTGATCACAATCACTCATTTAAAAATCATACACTTTTGTTTATAAAAAAAAATCATACATTTTTTTCTTTCTTATCTCGTCATCAATAAGTAGTTGTGATTAAATAACATGATGATATTTTCACATGAGAGTATCTAACCTCCTTTTTGGTCTGATTGTATATTCTTTTTCCTCCACTTTCTTTTTCTTTCTAATTTTATAAAAAAATAAAAAAAATGACAAAATACACAAAAATGATGTAGTTTCTTTAAAAATAATATAACTTTATGTTATTAAAAATTACAATTTTTTTTTCATATTTATATCATATGAGAAGACACAAATCCAAAAACAGATTAGTCTTTATTAGGAATTTAGACACATGATGATATTTACCCAAAAATAAAATCAATATTTATATTGGTTATGTTATATGTGTGACTATCGTGTTGTGAATGATAAACAATAGACCTTGGCATTGCATGGTTCCACTTACCATGTCATACTTGAAGTTAAGGAACCATGTCTCAGCCAGTGTAGCAGCCATAGCCACCACTGCCACCATCTCTGACCAAACCCTCCACCATTTTTCATATCCTAAAACTACTGTTCCTCCATGCTCTCCCAAACTCAAGCATCCACAGCACTTGCTTTCCCTTCTTCTCAAAGACCCATCTCAACGCCAAGCTATTCAACAAGTCCACTCTCACATCATCACCTCTGGGCTCTTTCACTACCCTTTTTACAACACCCACACTTGTTTACTCCTTTTCAACAACATGATCCGTTGTTACTCCCTTGGTCCCTTCCCCCAAGAAGCTCTTCAGTTCTGTAGATACACTCAGCATTGCAACACTTTCTTGACATACCCTTCACTTGACACCTTTGCATTTGCATTCCTTTTCCACTCTTGTGCTAACTCAAACTGCACCCATTTTGGGATTCAGCTTCACGCCCTCGTTTTCAAGGTGGGTTTTCAGTTTCACGTCTATGTGCAAACTGGGTTGCTTCGTATGTATTCAACTTGGGGTCTCTTAGTTGAAGCAGCTAAGGTGTTCTACGAAATGCCGCACAGAAATGTTGTTACTTGGAACGTTTTCATTACTGGTTTGATTAAATGGGGTGAGGTTGAACTTGCTTGTTCTGCGTTTGATCAGATGCCGACTCGGAGTGTGGTCTCATGGACTGTTGTTATTGATGGATACACCCGCATGAATCAGCCTACGAAGGCGTTGATTTTGTTTAGGAAAATGGTTGAAGTTGATGGTATAGAACCTACTGAAGTAACTCTTTTGACCATTTTTCCGGCGATTGCGAATCTTGGGTATATTAAGATATGTCAGTCAGTTCATGGCTATGTAGAGAAGAGAGGGTTCAATGCCTTTGATATACGCATTACAAATGCACTTATACATTTGTATGCAAAGTGTGGATGTATAGTGAGTGCAATTAGATTCTTCCAGGAGATACCTGACCAGAGGAAGAATTTGGTGTCATGGAATTCAGCTATCTCCGGTTTTGCAATGAATGGGATGGGGAGGGAAGCTGTGGAGAATTTTGAAAACATGGAGAAGGCTGGGATAAGGCCAAATGGAGTGGCATTCCTCAGTGTTTTAAGTGCGTGTAGTCATGGAGGATTGGTGGAGGAGGGGCTCAAGTTTTTCACTAAAATGGTGAAAGATTATCAGCTTGTGCCAGATATCAAGCACTATGGTTGTATGATAGATGTGCTCGCGAGGGCCGGGAGGTTAGAAGAAGCGGAAAAGGTTGCTTTACAGGTGCCTCATGAGGTTGCCAATGCTGTGATGTGGAGGGCGCTTCTCGGTGCTTGTAGTATTCATAATAATGTTGAAATTGGTCAGAGAGTGACCAGGAAAATACAGGAGTTGGAGAGAGGATATGGTGGGGATTATGTTCTTATGTCCAATATTCTTGTTGGTGTTGGGAGATTTAATGATGCTGAGAGGTTAAGGGAAATGATAGATAAGAGAAATTCCTTTAAACTTCCTGGCTACAGTTTAATATAAATGATATACAGTTAATACATCTGAAACAGATAGATAATTGTTCTGCCTTTCTTGCTTGGATGGAAGCGGTACCGGAGCGAAGTTTGTGTGCTCCCTGAGCAAAAAAAGAGAGAGAAAGTTGAGGAGAGAGACGGGAGAAGGAAGAAAAAATTTGATCCAAGTGTCAATTTTTTAGTGGAAGGACCATGATGGTCCCGAACCATATTAAAAAATTCCGCGGTACTGAACCCATGAAAATGGGAGAAGAAATTGTTCATAGACAGGGCCACTCACCACTAGGCCAAAGGCCTATTGGCTGGTCATTGCTCTTTGCTTCAGATTTCTGAACTAGCTCAGGTCATGATATTGCGGTAAAATTTTCTTATAATTACTTGGTCCTTCAATAAAACTTGTGTCCAGATGCATATGAAAGGCTTAAAAAAATTATTTGAAATATTTGTAGGTAAACTTATTAAATATGTTTTGTTCCAAAACATCAGGTTCAATGAAAGCAAAATTATCATCAAATTTCTGGAAGTAGAAAGACTAATATTTTGTGAAGTTCCTATGCATGAAACCATCTTTAGTCGTTTAGAGCTATGTTTGACATATTTTGATGGTTTTTCTGTCACTGTTTCTTCATATAGTTTTAAATTTCAATATGTATTACACTAATTTTCTTTTCTTGTAATACTTATGCTGGACAGCCGCATTTTTTATGCTTAAAATATACTCCCTAACCTGATTTTGTCCCAGGTGAATTTTTTTTAGTAAGAAAATATATTGATGACTTCTCTAAATTTATTTGATTATATAGTATAAAAAGTTCACTTTCTTGATTTCTTGGCCTATTATAGAGCTTACCTATACATTGACTGTGATAGAAAAATGTGATGTTTACAGTTTTGGAGTGATGGTGGTACGTACAAGGTTCTGTCATGGGTTTTCTTCCCAATTTTGGTTATTTTTGTAACACAAGGATGGAAGAACAAAGATATGGCAGAGCAAAAAGAAAGAAAAAAGATAGTTTTACTGAGGAAGCCTAACTAATAAATTCAACTGTTCTATTTTATTAATCAAAACTCTAATTAAATAGACAATTATACATGAAAGTCATAATGCATAAAAATAGGAACCACCTAAAATTACCTCTACCCACTTTGTTAGGCTTGTGGAAACGGCCAAGACTTATTCATACAAATTCAAATACTAGTATAGTAACTAATTAGTAACAATAACAAAATAATAAAATAAAATAAAAATTAAAAAATTCGTAACATTCCTTCCCCTAAAAATTACTGTTGTCCCCAAGAGTAATTTCATTTTACTTTTATGCTGTTTTCCCGGACGGCTCCTCTTCCAATTCCATCTCAGCTTTTGCGTCGTTGAAAATTTTGATGGAATTATTTTTCATCGGAATTTTTGAGAGAAATGATTCGAGGGAATTTAGATTCTATAAAGAATTTTGTCGGAATTTTTTACTGAAATATTTTTCGTCAAAATTTTTTACGTAAATATTTTTGTACAAAATTTTCGCTGTAAATGCGTTCCATTGAAAATTATGATGAAAATGTTTTTTGTCAAAAATTTTGAGGAAAATATTTTCCGTAAAAAATTTTGACCAAATTATTTTCTATCGAAATTTTTGTATGGAAATGTGTTTCGTCAAAATTTTTGACAGAATTATTTTTCATCGAAAAGTTTGACGGAAATGTTTCTGTCGAAAATTTCGGCCGAATTTAAATTCTATCAAGAATTTTGACTGATTTTTTTTTTTCTGAAAAATTTATGTAAGTAATTATAACGAAATCTTGTTTCGTCTTTAGTCTTCTCCATCACACGGGATGAGAGAATAAGGGTGGAGTCAGAGAGAATGAAAAGAGTAAAAACAGTTTTATTTGTCTTTTGAATATGAACCGTTAGATGATATTATAATCCAATGATGTTAAAAGAGGTAAGTAAAGATAAACAAAATGAGAATAGATAAAATAACTTATCCCAATTAATTATGTACTTAGATAATTATAATTTTTTTGACCGAACAAAACTTTGTGTCAAGTCACGTGAGATCAGCTTAAATATGTGTGTGTGAAATTATACCGCCATTTCCACACATACCATCTCCATAGTATCAAACTGTTTGATTCACAGTCCAAAATCCAAATCACCATCTCCGTAGAAAATGCACGGGATCATCAGATCCTTTGAAATTCACAAATCCTCTTATCATGCACATTATTTTAATCATTAAAAGGATACATGTGTCTTTTAAAAATATATTCTCTAAACCCCTAAATATAATATAAGATAAAGGTACCGGCCACCATATACTATTTATATTTTTTTCTCAAAAAATATTTAAATACTCTAAATCATATCCTTAGTTAAAGTTTACCGTTCATATCACTAAGCTATTCCTCGTTGATATTATCATATTCTTTCCCTGATTTATTTGTCATCAATACCCATTAATCACCTAATAGTGTAGGTTGTTGCAGAACTGCTAATTATCAACTGTAGCACATTCTCATATTCACTTGATTTTTTGTACTCTTAACTTGTTATTAGTTGCAATGATGGTATGGGTTGTTATAAATTGAGTATAGAAGTTTTGAGTTTTGATTATTAGTGTGCCACCCCATTCCCCTCCCTGTAAGAGTGTGTGACCACAACCTACCAAGTACCAAGATCTTTGTAGGAAGTCCCAAGCGCGATTAACCAGACTAATAGATCAAAGGGTGATTCTCTCTACAACCATGCAACATCTAATGCTACTTTTGAGTAGGGATGTGCATGGGTCGAACCGAACCAGATTTTTTGAAAAATTAAATCGAATTGATTTAAATGGTTCGGTTCGAGAGTGGTTCGGTTCGGTCCAAAACTGGTTCGGTTCGGAAGTGGTTGGGTTCGGTTCGGTTCGGAACCGGTTCGGGTCGACCCTCTTTTGAAGAAAAAAATTTAAAAATTTAAAAAATAAAGTTATAAAAATTAATTCAGTTCGGTTCGGAAACGGTTCGGTTCTTAAACTGGTTCTAAAAACTGGTTCGATTCTTAAACCGGTTTTAAAAACCGGTTCGGTTCATGAACTAGTTTTTTAAAACCGGTTATTTTATGGAGCGGTTCGATTTGGTTCATGGTTCGACCCACTTTTTTGGTTATTTTGCACACCACTACTTTTGAGTTGACTTCTGTACAGACCTTCCTGAAGCCTATGTCCCAAGCAACTTGTAAGCCTATGAGATGTCCCCTCGGGCAGGGTGTATGCTTTCCTAGCAACGCCAATTTCCACTACAACGTGTAGGTGTTCCTCCTCGGGCACTAAAATCATCTAAATTGACTTTTATCCATTCATGCCAAAGTGTTTTTTTTTTTTTATAATCTATTTTAGGGGAATATTACTCTCATGTTACATGAGATTAATTGTCTCATGTTATAGAGAGAATACAAGTAGGGTCTACCATGTAAAAGAAAAAAAAAGAGGAGTACGATTTTCCGAATGAGAAAAAATGAGATAACTATCTCATGTAAAATGTAAAATGTAAAATGAGAGTAATATTCCCCTATATTTTAACGCTCAGAACAACTTTTGTACTTAAAAAATACTACATTCAAATACTACAAAGAGTTTTTTTATTTCAAATTTTACATTCAAACACAAAATAAAGATACATGGGTTTTATAAGATATTTCTAACACTAATAACTCTTTCAGATTATAGCCACTTAAGGGGGTATATTTATGGGGAGGAAGGTGACCTTTTGGTGGTATGCAATGCGCCATCTCAAAATCCCCATAAACATAAGCTTTACTCTTGTGAGCCAATACATTCCACAATGTTGAGGTAATGTTGTCCATGGGAGCGAAGGAAGAGTGTTTTTGGTGTGGTAAAAATCATAGTCTTATAGTGGGGACAGAGGGCAGAACACGGCTGTGTCAACCTCACAAGTCATGCATCGGTGTAGATTCATGTTTACATCTCACATGTTCATTGAATCTTCAACCAATAATTTCAGAATTCCTTTGTTCAAAAGCGTGTATTTGGTATTCCATTGTCCTCAACAAGTTACTTTCCTTGGAAAAAGTTGGAACATAACTTCAAACTGAACTCATAAATATATGCATATATAAAACAAGTTCATCGTTAATTGAAACATAATTCAAATTTGAATTAAGCATGGCAAACAGTGGTTGCAGTTTATTAGTATTGACACTCATCTTTGGTACAACCTCTTATCTGTTGTTCCTTCCATCTGTTAAATCTTCTAATTCTTCATCCATAAATCAGGAGCGACAGGCTTTGGTTCAATTTAGAATTAGGGAATTTGTCCAATTTAGAGGAATTATATATTTCAAATAATTTACTTGTTGGTTCAATCCCTTCTACTTTGGGTCAGTTGAAGAATTTGACTCATCTTCACCTTAGTTCTAATCAAATTGAAGGTCGTATACCACTAGAACTAGGGAATTTGTCTAATTTAAAGGAATTATATCTTTCACAAAATTCACTCACTGGTTCAATCCCTTCTTCTTTGGGTCAGTTGAAGAATTTGGTCCATTTGTTCCTTGGTTCTAACCAAATTGAAGGCACCATACCAATAGAACTAGGGAATTTGTCCAATCTAGAGGGATTATTTCTTTCAAATAATAGGATCTCAGGTGTTATACCTCCAAAACTTTTTCAAATGGCAAACTTGCATTCTTTGTCTCTCTCATCAAATCAATTGTGTGGTTCAATGCCATCAGAGAATGTGAATGCCATCAGTCTTTCAAATCTAGACCTTTCCCACAATAAACTTTCTGGGTCTATCATATCTCCCATCCTGATCTGTTCCCCCTTTGCTTCCACTTACAAATCAGTGAATTTAAGCTGCAACTTGTTAAATGGAAGCATCACTTCCCAAATTAGTTGTGTTTCTAACCTTAACCTTAGCCACAATTTTCTCAGTGGTGAGATTCCATATGATTTGGGGATAAATTCTTTGATAGAAGAGTTGGATCTTAGTTATAATGATTTCACAGGTAAACTACACAAGGAACTCGCTGTTATAGGAGATATAAATCTTTCATACAATTCCTTTGACTTCTCAAGAGATCTTGATTATGAGTCACAATCACCGGATTATTGTCATTTCAAGGAAGACTCATTGATCGGTTACAACACACCAAATTTCACATTCTGTCATTCTGTCCACCAAACCAATCATGGCACTAGTAAAGCTAAGCATTTCATTCTAATTTCTCTTCCTATCATTTGTTTCATTATTCTTGTACTTCTTTCAACATTATATTTCACAAGATGTACTTCTAAGATCAAATTTGAAGGAAGATCAACAAAGAATGGAGACTTGTTTTCTATATGGAACTATGATGGTAAAATTGCATTTGAAGACATCATGGAAGCAACTGAGGACTTTCACATCAAGCACTGCATTGGAACTGGTGCATATGGTAGTGTCTATAGAGCACAACTGCCGAGTGGCAAGATTGTTGCATTGAAGAAACTCCACCAATTGGAATCTCAAAATCCATCTTTTGACAAGAGTTTTCGCAATGAGGTCAAGGTGTTAACCGAAATTCGTCATAGAAACATTGTAAAGCTTTATGGCTTTTGCCTCCACAATCGATGCATGTTTTTGGTCTATCAATACATGGAAAGAGGTAGCTTATTGCATGTCTTAAGCAACAGTGTGGAAGCTGAGGAACTAAATTGGAGTAAGAGGGTGAATATCATTAGAGAAATGACACATGCTTTGTCCTATATGCATCATGATTGTACCCCACCAATTGTTCATCGAGATGTATCAAGTAGCAATGTTTTGTTGAACACACAATTGGAGGCTTATGTCTCAGATTTTGGCACAGCTAGACTCCTTGATCCTGATTCTTCAAATCAAACCTTAGTAGTTGGAACATACGGGTATATTGCCCCAGGTGATGTTTGAATTTTTTTCTAAGATAATAAAATCTATTTATAACTTATCTAAATTTATTTTAGTATGTTGTATAAAAAATTAACTTTCTTGATTTCTTGGTCTATTACAGAGCTTGCCTACACATTGACTGTGACAGAAAAATGTGATGTTTACAGTTTTGGAGTGGTAGCATTAGAAACATTAATGGGAAGACATCCAGGAGAGCTAATCTCATCTTTATCAAACTCATCTACTCATAATATGTTGTTGAAGGATATCTTGGACTCACGTCTTGCCCTTCCTTTCTCTCAAAAGGATGAGCAAGATATAGTGCTTGTGGTAACACTAGCATTGGCATGTTTGTGTTCCAAACCAATGTCCAGACCTTCAATGCAACATGTGGATCAGGAACTCTCTTGTTCCAAACAACCACTTCCCTTGCGTTTTGGTGAAATCACAATCATTCAGTTGATGACTCAAGATATATCTTCTATCACCTGAGTATCATCAAGAAGAAATCTTGTAGGCAAAAACTAATTAAGGGAAGTAATATTTTGGTGTTTAAGGATGAATGAGCAATTTTCATTAATTAAACACAAGACCATGCAAGCTTGTCTGTTGCCCTTTGGTTTTTTTTAATAATTTCTAGGCCTTCTCAGTTTACTTTCAATAACAAATTTATCAAATTATGGGTGTTATGGTATTTTTCTTCTATTGTAGTATTATTATAGTTGCTGCTGTCTGGAATTTTTTTTGCTTGTTTCCTTAAAGGGTAACAAAGCCCAGGTTTTAGATTAGTTATGAACAACAAAAGAGACTAACCAAAACCAAAGTAAAAACACAAGAAAGAGAAAATTTGAGTGCGATCAAAATATTATAGCTTATTTTAGTTCTTGTTTTCGTCGGCCCATATTTTAGTTCATGTTTCTTTAGAGTTAACAAAAAACTACACCTCTTTTATTGCTGAATCATCTTAGCTGTCTAAATAATGATAGGAGGAATTCTACTATTCAAGGAAAGGGAGATTATAAACCCTAGCGTTTTAAGTTGTTCTTGAATATACCTGTTATGGACCCTGTATGAAGGGCCCATATAATTAGCCCATCTAGACGACCCGGCAAGGGGCAACCCGGAGACCGCGAAACGGATCGCCATCAAGGGCATTTAACCCATGATACGTTACCACGCGATAACGGCTGACCAGCTATAACGACTGCCTCGTCATGACAGCTCAGGTCCAGGTACTCACCTTGTCAATGACCCCTATAAATACGAATACGACTCAGAGGTAAAGATATATTTGATTCTAACACACGATCACCACTATGCTCACACACTCCATTTGATATATTGCGATCAGCTAAATTCAATGGTATATGTACTATAGATATTCCTGAAAAGAGTATTAGATCCAGATCAATTCATCAGCCTAACTGGGCTGGACATCTCTGTCTTAAGGACAGAACAATACCAGATATGGAATAGTAACAACAATCAATTTCAACAGCCCAACAAATCTTAAAACCTTGTTCAAGTGGCAAAAGTGAGAAAGAAAAGAGTACAACAGTACAGAACAGCAATGATGAGGAAACAAGCAATAATGCATTAGAGAGCTAATCTCATCTTTGTTTAACTCATCTACTCAAAATATGTTGTTGAAAGATCTCTTAGATTCACGTTTTCCCCTTTCTGTTTCTCCAAAGGATGCTCAAGACATAGTGCTTGTGGTAACAAAAGTCCAGACTATCAATCCAGCACGTGGCTGAAGAACTTTGAGGTTCCAAATTGCCACTATCTTTGCCTTTCTATGAAATTTCAATATATCAGTTGATGACTCAAGAGATATATACTCTTTCATTTGATCAGCAAGAAAAAAATCTTGCAAGCAAAATTTAAGGAAAATAATAATTTGCTGATGAATGGACAATTTTCCTTGAGTAAATACAAGACCAATGCATATGTCGTCGGTTTGTTGGTTTACATTAATCACTTCTAGCCATTTTTGGTTTACCTTTCTACTTTTTGCAACAGCGACCATTTTGACACTATTGGCAAAAAAAATTACCAGACTGACACGCCAACAAATTTTTTTGCCAAAATACCACATGCATATTTCGCTACACTGTGTAGCGAAATATGTTTGCAAGTAATTCGCTACACAGTGTAGCGAAATATGTCACGTCAGAATGCTCAGAACCAAAAAGTGCCATGTGTCAAAATTGTTGAAATTCGCTACACTTTCAACAATTTTGACACATGACACTTTTTGGTTCTGACGTGGCATATTTCGCTACACTGTGTAGCAAATTATTTGCATACATAATTCGCTACACAGTGTAATGAAATATGTCACGTGTCATTTTGGCAAAATTTACTCTTGGCGTGGTAGTCTGGTAATTTACTTTTTTATAAACTTTTTTTAATTTTCCTTCCCCGAGATTGACGTATGAAGTAGACAAATTTATCAAATGAAAGGCGTTGATTGTGGTGCTAGAAACCTTACTCAGTTTTGATTAGATTTTCAATTTAAATTAGCTTCAGTTGACACTACTAAGCACTTTATGATCTTTGTAATATTTTCTGCTTTTTCCTCGTTATAACGTTATTTAGAATTTTCTCTTGTTTTCCTGGATCATAAAGCCAAGTCTCAAGTAAGTTGTTTAGAAGACTAGAAAGAGCATGTTTGAATGCGATCAATATAATAGCTTAGCTTCTTATTTGTAAACTAGTTTTATTAATTTAAAATATATTTGGCTTAAAAATTCTGAATCCAAAATATTAGTGGAAAAATATCAATTACATCATGCACTACGAAAACCTGAGTATTTATTTTTTCTCCTAGTTGTTTTGGGTCATAATATCATTATGCAAGAGACAAAATTCAGTTCTTACGTTTATCAAAAAAAAAAAAAAAATTCAGTTTTTACAGATTTGTCGATAATTCACAATCAATGCTGACAGTGACAGATAGTATATTTTTCTTTGATCTACATAAGGAAGTGAAACTTCCTCTACACAACAATTAGATGAATTAGTTTTTTTGCATGAGCGGAATCACGTGGAGTTTCATTCTTTGAATTATAGCTTTTAGCTTGGGAAAGAACTTATGATGAGGAACACTTCTAAAATTCCAAATAAAATATGGAAAAAACTATCCCCCTAGCTATATAAGATAAATTTTTACTTCCGCATACCCTTCGATAATTGTGTCACATTTTTCTTTTATTTATTTTTTATTTTTTCAAGTTGTGGAGCCCACAAATTTGTCTCTATAATATTAGATAACTTATCTCCTTAACATGAGATTAATAAAACCCATAAAATATAATCTCATACCTAAAGATATAGGGTAATATTTTTCTTATGTTGCATAAGGGAAGTATCATCTCCTACTCAAACAATAAATAGGAGAGATAAAAAAGTTAAAGGTGAGAGAAAAAAATTCTTGTAGGACCATTTAAATAATGTAAGTGTAGGAGATAATACTTCTCTTATGTAACATAAGAAAAGTATTGCCCAAAGATATAAAACAAGGATAAAGGATTTCTCCAGTCACCGGAGATAAAGTTATCTCCAGTGAGCTCAAAACGATATTATTTTGGGGCAGAAATCAATGTGTTTTTATAATTATAATTTATTGCAAGGTTATATTCGACTTTATCATTATAATTTTTTAATCTTATAACCCAAAACGACGTCATTTTGAGCTCACTGAAGATAAAGGTATCTCCGGTTACCGGAGAAATACTCGTAAAACAAACTCACTTTCAACATTCCTTCTAACATTGCTTATTAGCAAAGACAAGGAATCTCCCTAAAATTCACACAAAAAATTCTTCAGCATACTTGCTCAAGAAAAAAAACTGTCACAATATATAATGGCAACTAAGTTGAACTTAGCAAAATCATTACATACATTAGCATAGCAAAACCGTTACTCTTACAATTAGTTTTCTACGCTTCTTTTTTACATGGACGAACACTCGGATTTCAATTTATGACCCTATACAAATTATTCAAGTCCTTTATAATTGTCTTTTCCTTTTCTAATACTTTTACACAATTCCCTTTTACCCATTCCTAAAAATCAAACCAGAATTCTGAAGCATACTTCTCACCAAAAAATATGACATGCTGGATAAGGGTAACCAAAAGTTGCATATGCAACAAATTCAGTATCAATTTTAAACGGCCCTTCTACATGCTTGAACAGATTGCTAATATTTGAGAATCATGACTATTTCTCATAATATCCACTAGAGAAGAGAAATTATCAATGGACTTGATAGGCTTCCTCATGCCCCTCACGAAATTCCTCTCTATTGTAAATATTCAGGATTCCACTATAGCTACAAATTGTTCTCTTAGTTTATGCTTAAAATGATAATTAAACGGTAGAGATGAACTTAGATTGTCATTTGGTTGTTGTTCAATATATTGGAAAATCCATGCTTGGATATGTGGAGTTTCTTGTATTGTTGAGCCATAATTTGGTTGGATGGTTGATTGTGTCCCTTGTGGTGATAGGATTAAGCCTTGTGGACCAACATTGAAAGACCAACCATTGGAGGAAGCCATGGAACTTGATTAGCTCACTTGAATTGGTAAGTTCATTCCATTGTGGTGTGAATAGGTTTGTTTGGTTGATGACAATATTGGTATACATTGAATTACCTTGATAGATTGTCTAGTACCTTGATGTAGATATTGATTGTTGATATTGTTGTAAATCTTGGTTGATTGCTCATTGGTGGTGAACAAAGGTTAAACTTTGAAGCTCATTAAGGTAAGCCTTCGGACCTTGGGTGTTGATCCCTTTATTGTTCCACCAAGCTCGGGATGGGTAGTGGTTGGTGGTTCCCTATGTTTTGTATGTTGCATGACGATGCGTAATTCATACTTAATTAGTAGTTTAGCTTGCCAGTATGACTATTTTGAATCTGAGTATCCTTAGGACAACATACGAGCTTGAGGGATGTCTCCTGAAGATGTTTTTGCACACTGCATGGATATGTATTTGCTGCATTATTTACGGTTATTGCTATTATACTATGAGTGAACTATGGGGTGGAGAAATGCTCCAAGGATCCCTGGTTTACTGAGATGTATTCGTATATCTCACCCGTTGTTGTGGGGACCCTCTTTCAGGTATAGATTTTGCAGGAGCCTCTGGTGGCAAATGGCCATACTTGGATTAGATTGATGCATGAGGATATTGCATTATTTTGGTTATGTATGTCATTTAGTTGTTCCTATATATAGGATTTATATTTGAAAGTCATTTGATATATGTGCATCATGCTTTACTTGGTGGACTTAGCCCACGCTCACCTCCTTTGGTGTCTCTTTTGTTGATGGGAGCCAAGGATTTGATCATAGTATTTTGTAGCTAAGTCTCATGGTTATGTATTAAAGATACTTGGATATTGTGTAATATTGTACTTATTGTAAATATGATGGAAGGGCGTGATGCCTATTTGATAAGTGTGTGTCTTGAAATAGCTAAGAATCATGTATTGAAACGGTTGTACGATGTCAATTAGGTGAAAGAAGACCTTTAGGTTGAAAATCCATGTAAAAATAGAGATATCATGTCTTGTTATCCATTTTTCATATCTTATATGATAGATTTGGACCCTTGTGTCTAATGGAAGTTATAGATCTTTTTATTAGCTTTCTAATGAGACCAAGATTGCATCAATCGGATAAGTATAACTCAAGTTACGGGCAAAATACTAATATAGGGTGAAATCTCCAGACCATGGCGCTACGAGCGCGGGACGACGCGAGGAGGCAGTGTTACCGCGCTACGAGCGCGGGTTTCGTGCTACCAGCGCGGGACCCATGTGAATCTCAACACTTTTTTTTTCAAAAATTCATAACTTGAGCTACGATGCTCCGATTTGTGCGCCGGTTTGAACCCACTCGTAGCTAACGAAGAAATCTATAACATATTGGAAAATGAAGACCATAGAAATAGTATAAAATTTCTTAAGTAAACTAAAAAATGGAGGTGTGTAGTGTTGAATAATAATAAAAATGAGTTTATAAGTCTTGTTGGTCTAAAGGAACTACTTGGCACGCTATGGTAGCAACGTATGGTTTGAATAAAATTACATTAGGTGTTCCACATATAGTTTAAGTTATTATTACAGTTATTAGAATTGTTTTAACTACGGAATTTATTTTAAACACAAATGTTTATAAATAAAAAGGAAAAAGTTTATCCGTACTTTAATTCAATTGTTGTGATTGTAACTGCGTCTAATGTCATACTTAATGTTAACAAATCGGTTCTAGAACGGGTGTTACAGACGTCAAGCGGCTGAAAAAATGATAACCCCTATATATATATATATATATATATATATATATATATATATATATATATATATATATATATGGGTCAGGAACATTTTACACCAGTGTAAGTTACACTCTTAATCTTGTCCGTTAATCCCACTTATATCTAAGGGCTCAAATCTTTTAGTAATGTGAACCATTGGATACAAGTAGATCAATGGTCAAGATTGAGTGTAAGACTTCTAACTCTTACACCAGTGTAAGAATATCCTACCCCATATATATATAAGGATATTTATAATTATTTTTATTAGCATTACTAGTAACAAAATGATTGTAAAAAAGTTAAATTGTTGTGATTGTAACTGCGCCTAATGTCATACTTAATGTTAACAAATCGGTTCTAGAACGGGTGTTACAGACGTCAAGCGGCTGAAAAAATGATAACCCCTATATATATATATATATATATATATATATGTATGTATAATATAGGGTCATGATCATTTTACACCAGTGTAAGTTACACTCTTAATTTTATCCGTTAATCGCACTTATATCTAAGGGCTCAAATTTTTTAGTAACGTGAACCATTGGATACAAGTAGATCAATGGTCAAGATTGAGTGTAAGACTTCTAACTCTTACACCAGTGTAAGAATATCCTACCCCATATATATATATATATATATATATATATATATATATATATATATATATATATAAGGATATTTATAATTATTTTATTAGCATTACTAGTAACAAAATGATTGTAAAAAAGTTATAAGAATAAAGGGATAGTAAATATGATGCATTATCACATATATATTTTTTGCATTATCACATGTTATCTCCATAATATCAAACTCTTTGATTCTGGGTCCAATTCACTAAATTAACTAAATAAGATCATCAAATTCTTTGAAATTCACAAATTCTCTTATCATACCCGTTATTTTAACTAAGGCGTTAAATTTATACATGCCAAAATAGAAACTATTAATTTTATTTTTTTAATTTGCCAAACCCTGCCTCAAGCAAATCCTTGAGAGCTCAGTTGCCAACTGAGCTACCCTTGGGGTTAGAAACTATTATTTATTTACAGAGCATGTTTGAATGGGTTTTATTTTTCTAACAACTTTTTTTCAAAATAATAATGTTTTTTTACTTTATGTGTGCAATTTTGGATACAATTTTTTTTTACTTTAAAAGAAAAAAGACAAAATGATACTTTTATTTTAAGGTAATATTCTTTTTGGATAAAAAAATACATCTTAAGATTGTTATATGGGCAAAGAATAAAAAATATGGATATAGAAATCAATTGTGCTTAAATGTGAAGAGAGGAGGACATTATCTTTGTATTACAGGATTTTATCTTGAACACCTGTTTGATACCTAATATAGGATAAGGACTGATAGTATAAGATATGATTATAAAAGACTTAATTAAATTTTAATATTATTCAGCGTTTGGCATGATATTGTATAAGATAATATATTTATAACATAATATCATTTAATGTTTGGTAATACACTATATAATATTAGATAGGTTAAAAATAAATATTTTTGTCAAAAATAATTTTTAATAATGAATTTACATAATTCTTCCAAATATATCAGATTCTATTATTTTTTATAGAAATATGTTGATCAGTGAGTCCAAAAAATATATTAATTTTTATAAAAATAAAAATCTCCAATATTTTAAAAACTTATATATTGAAAAATTATTTTTTATTTTAAATATTAATATTAAAATAATATATTAATTCTTGAGAATTACATTGGTTAATACATGAACCCCTTATCAGACCTAATCCTACCCTCCTCAACCTAATTAAGTTATACATCATTTTGATGTATAAAGGGATCCTACTGTATAAATTTATACTGTACGATGATCATATTAAACAACTAAAAATATCGTAACATATACATTATAGCAAAGATGTCCTAGCTTCAAAATCAACCGTATAAAAGCACGTCTATAAATGCATTCAATAAAGTCGACTGTCTAGCAGGACCCATTCCACTTGCATGTTTCAACTGAGTCTCCACATGTTGAAATTATGCATTCCTTGACTGCATAATGCATATAAGTAAACCATGAAAAGTCTTTGTCCTGGCCTATACCATTTATCAGCATTAATTGGAGAAGAACTTCCAGGAAACGGCATTGTCACCCTCACAAGTCATGCATCGGTGTAGATTCCATGTTTACATCTCAAACGTTCATTCAATCTTCAACCAATAATCTCACAATTCCTTTGTTCAAAAGCGTGTAATTTGTAGTCCATCCATTGTCCTCACTCCTCAACATGTTACTTTCACCGGAAAAAGTTTGAACAAAATTTCAAACTGAATTCTTAATTTCCACACTGGCGACTGTCATATATATATATATATATATATATATATATATATATATATATATATATATATATATATATATATATATATATATATATATATATATATATCACATTTCATCTGAGAGCCGTTAGATCAAAAAAGATTAACGGTGTCACATGTTTATAAATCATAGTCGTCGATCTTTTTTGATCTAACGCATTCAGATGAGGTGTCCCGGTGTCAATGGATCCTGCCTCATATATATATATATATGGGAAAACATTTTCTCATGGCGTAGGAGAGTTTTTTTCTCCTACTAGTGACCCTTCGATTTTTTTGCAATATTTTCTTTTGTTTTTTTATTTTTTTAATAGTTGTGGGCCGATGTAAGATGTGTCTATAACATGAGAAAATTTTCTCCTACCGCATGAGAAAATCAAAACCATATATATATATATATATATATATATAGGAGTAAACATTTCTCAAGCAGCTTGAGATAAATTTATCTCCGGCTAGCCCAAAACTACGTCGTTTTGATTAATTAAGGGTGTTTATGTAATTTTAGATGAATTAATGAAGGGTATTTCCGTAAAATGTATTGATATAAAAATAAATAAAATTACAAAAACACCCTTCATTAATTCACCTAAAATTACATAAACATCCTTTATTAATTAAAACGACGTAGTTTTGGGACTAGCTAGAGATAAATTTATCTCAATCTGCTTGAGAAATGTTTTTCATATATATATATATAACAAGTTCATCATTACTTAAAGCTTAATATTAAAATTTGAGTTAAGCATGGCAAACAGTGGTTGCAGTTTATTAATATTGACACTCATATTTGGTACAACATCTTGTGCGTTGTTCCTTCCATCCGTTATAGCTTCTAATTCTTCATTCATAAATCAGGAACTACAGGCTTTGGTTCAAAGTGGTTGGTGGAATCAAGACCAAAATGTCTCAAATAACCATTGTAATTGGACTGGTATCATGTGTAATGAAGCTAGAAGCATTATAGAGATTTCATATTTGGATACCATTCCATTTGAATTGCGGCGGATTCAGAATTTGAACATGGTTTCCTTCCTCAATTTAATCCGTCTAGATCTTAGAGGGATGCATCTTAGAGGAAGTATCCCCAAAGAAATAGGTGCACTTACAAAGCTTGTTTATCTTGACCTCTCCTACAATCTTCTCCAAGGTGAGCTTCCTAAAGAACTTTCAATTCTTACTCAGCTTGAGTACCTTGATCTTTCAGGCAATTTTCTTAGTGGTGTTATCCCTTCTACTTTGGGTCAATTGAAGAATTTGGTCTATCTTCACCTTAGTTTTAATCAAATTGAAGGTCTCATACCACTACAACTAGGGATTTTGTCTAATTTAAAGGAATTAGATCTTTCAAATAATTTACTTGTTGGTTCAATCCCTTCTAATTTGGGTCAGTTGAAGAATTTGACTTATCTCAAACTTAGTTCTAATCAAATTGAAGGTCTCATACCACTAGAACTAGGGAATTTGTGTAATTTAAAGGAATTATATCTTTCACAAAATTCACTCACTGGTTCAATTCCTTATACTTCGGGTCATTTGAACAATTTGGCATCTCTCTATCTTGATTCTAACAAAATTGAAGGCCTTGTACCAGTAGGATTGAGAAATTTGTCCAATCTAGAGCTATTAGATCTTTCAAATAACTCACTCATTGGTTCAATCCCCTCTTCTTGGTGTCAATTGAAGAATTTGGTCTTTGTGGCCCTTGATTCCAACCAAATCGAAGGCCCAATACCAATAGAACTAGGGAATTTGTCCAATTTAGAGGGATTATTTCTTTCAAATAATAGGATCTCAGGATTTATACCTCCAAAACTTTTTCAAATGGCCATTAGTCTTTCAAATATAGACCTTTCTCACAACAACCTTTCTGGTTCTATCCCATCTTCTATCCTAATTTGTCCCCCCTTTGCTACCACTTCCAAAACAGTGGATTTAAGCTACAACTTGTTAAATGGAAGCATCACTTCCCAAATTGATTGTGTTTATTACCTTCACCTTAGCCACAATTTTCTCAGTGGTGAGATTCCATATAATTTGGGGATAAATTCTTCCATAGAAATGTTGGATCTTAGTTATAATAATTACACAGGTAAACTGCACAAGGAACTTTCTCTTATAGGACATATAAACCTTTCATATAATTCCTTTGACTTTTCAAGAGATCTTGATTATGAGTCACAATCACCAGATTATTGTTATTTCAAGGAAGACTCATTAATCAGTTACAATCCACCAAATTTCACATTCTGTCATTCTGTCCACCAAACCAATCATCATCACTCTAGTAAAGCTAAGCCTTTCATTCTAATTTCTCTTCCTATCATTTGTTTCATTATTCTTGTACTTCTTTCAACATTATATTTCACAAGATGTACTTCTAAGATCAAATTTGAAGGAAGATCAACAAAGAATGGAGACTTGTTTTCTATATGGAACTATGATGGTAAAATTGCATTTGAAGACATCATTGAAGCAACAGAGAACTTTCACATCAAGCACTGCATTGGAACTGGTGCATATGGCAGTGTCTATAGAGCACAACTACCGAGTGGCAAGATTGTTGCATTGAAGAAACTCCACCAAATGGAATCTCAAAATCCTTCTTTTGACAAGAGTTTCCGCAATGAGGTCAAGGTGTTAACAGAAATCCGTCATAGAAACATTGTAAAGCTTTATGGCTTTTGCCTCCACAACCGATGCATGTTTTTGGTCTATCAATACATGGAAAGAGGTAGCTTATTGTATGTCTTAAACAATGATGTGGAAGCTGAGGGGTTGAATTGGAGCAAGAGGGTGAATATCATTAGAGAAATGGCACATGCTTTGTCCTACATGCATCATGATTGTACCCCACCAATTGTTCATCGAGATGTATCAAGTAGCAATGTTTTGTTGAACACACAATTGGAGGCTTATGTCTCAGATTTTGGCACAGCTAGACTCCTTGATCCTGATTCTTCAAATCAAACCCTAGTAGTTGGCACATATGGGTATATTGCCCCAGGTGATTTTTGATTTTTTTTTCTTGGATAAGAAAAACTATTTATAACTTCTCTAAATTTATTTTATTATGTTGTGTAAAAAATTGTTCTCTGAAAAGGGGGCGAACTGGAACAGTGGTAAAACTGTTCTTTCATGACTGAAAGGTCATGGGTTCGAATCCAGGAAACAGCCTCTTTGCACTTATGCAAGGGTAAGGCTGCGTACAAGGATTTCCTCCACCCCACACTCGCTAGTCGAGTTTAACGGGGAGTGGTTTAACCCCACATTCGCTAGTCGGGTTAAACGGGAGAGGTTTTTTTTGTGTCAAAAATTAACTTTCTTGATTTCTTGGTCTATTGCAGAGCTTGCCTACACAATGACTGTGACAGAAAAATGTGATGTATACAGTTTTGGAGTGGTAGCATTAGAAACATTAATGGGAAGGCATCCAGGAGATCTAATCTCATCATTATTGAATTCATCTACTCAAAATATGTTGTTGAAAGATCTCTTAGATTCACGTCTTCCCCTTTTTGTTTCTCCAAAGGATGCTCAAGACATAGTACTTGCAGTAACGGTAGCACTGGCATGCCTGCATTCTAAACCAACGTCCAGACCATCCATGCAGCAAGTGGCTGAAGAACTTTGTGGTTCCAAATTGCCACTACCTTTGCCTTTCTATGAAGTTTCAATATATCAGTTGATGACTCAACAGATATATACTCTTTCATTTGATCGTCAAGAATGAAATCTTGCAAGCAAAATCTAAGGGAAGTAATAATTTGCTTTTTAAGGATGAATGAACAATTTTCCTTAAAGTAAATACAAGACCTATGCATATATATGTCGGTCTGCTGGTTTAGATTTATAATGGTTTATACCTTTGTCATTTTTTTTGTAAACTTTTAAATTTTCCTTCACTGTGTGATTGACAATTGTAAGTAGACAAGTTTATCAAATTATGGGTATTGATTGTGGTGCTATAAACCTTCTTCGGTTTGGATTAGATTTTAAATTTAATTGATTGATGTGAGCCTTAGTTGACACAATTAGCACTTTATGATCTTTATAATATTTTCTGCTTTTTCTTTGTTATAATTGTCGTTATTCATAATTTTTTTCTGGTTTCCCTATATCATAAAGCCAAGTCTCAGGTAAGTTATGAGCAATAAAAGAGACAAACCAAACTAAATTAGAAGACTAGAAAGAGCATGTTTGAATGCAATCAATATAATAGCTTGACTACTTATTCATTAAGGGAAAGGTTATACTTACGACCTATTTTTGTTTACAACTTTTTACGATCAATATCTTAATATTTAATTTGCCATGAATGATAATCGTTGATTAACGAAAATCAACGGTTAAGATACCGGTCGTAGAAGGTTGTAAATAAAAATAGGTTGTAAGTATAACCCTCCCCATTTATAAATTAGTTAAGTTAAAATGAATTTGGCTTAAAAATTCTGATCCAAAAAACTAGTGGAGAAATACCAATTACATCATGCAACACGAAAACTTGAGGATTTTTTGCTAATATTTGTTTCGCGGCATACTATCATTATGCAAGAGACAAAACCCAGGTCTTTCAATTCGGGGGAAAGCTTTAACTGTAATTCACAATTAATGCTAACAGATAATATTTTTCTCTTTGATCTACATGAGGAAGTGGAACTTCATCCACAACAATTACATGAATTAATTTTTTAGCATTAATAATGGAATCGTGTGGAGGTTCATTGTTTAAATTATAGTTTTTAACTTGGGAAAGAACTTATTATGATGAGGAACACTTTTAAAATCCCAAATAAAATTTAATCTCATACCTAAAGATATAAATCAACCTCACTTTCAACATTCCTTTAAACATTGGTTATTAGCAAAGACAAGGAATCTCCCAAAGATTTATTTTTTCTCCTATTTGTTTAGGGTCATACTATCATTTTGCATGAGACAAAATCCAATTTTTACCGTTTGGGGAAAGACATTAACGATAATAATTCATAATTTGATCTATTTGAGAAAATGGAACTTCCTCCACATCAACTTGATGAATTAGTTTTTGAGCATAAGTGGAATATGTGGAGGTTCATTCATTAGATAGTATAAATGCTTTAGAATCCTCAGTAGAGAAATTGTAAAATGGAGCGGATTATATGTGTATGTAGGGGTGTGCAAAATAACCAAAAAATTGAACCGAATCCGAACCGTTCTTAAATAATCGGTTTTTAAAAATCGGTTCATGAACCGAACCAGTTTTTAAAGAACCAGTTCATAAACCGAACCGGTTTTAGAACTAGTTTAAGAACTGAACCAGTTTTAAACCGAACCGAACCCTTATCAAACCAAACCAAATTGATTTTTATAGCTTTATTTTTAAAATTTTAATTTTTTTTTCTTTTCAAAAGAGGGTCGACTCGAACCGGTTTCGAACAGAACCGAACCGTTTCCGAACCGAACCAGTTTTGAACCGAAGCGAATCAATTCTGAACTGAACTATTTAAACCAATTCGGTTCGGTTTTTTTAAAAATCTGATTCGGTTCGACCCATGCACATTCCTACGTGTATGAGCACTCAGATGGAAAACTTGAAATTATAGCTTCTAAGTCAAAAACCATACAATTTTGTTACTTCTGAAAGCTTTCAGTTTCAAAAGTCAATAATCAATGTTGTAAAAGCTGAAAAGAAAATTGAATGAATTTACAATTCAAAAGTTCAACATATCACAACTTATGAAGTACCGACATTTCAAAATCTCTGACGTGACGTGTCGTGTCCAATATTTTTTGACACTCCGACAACACTCTAATACTCATTCTAAAAACTCAAAAAAGTTTTAAAGATTACGTTGCGTTGCATTTTGAGTTCCAACTATTAGATTCGTTGGATTACGATTACTATTTTATTGAGTTTAATATAAATATTTAGGATATCTTATGTTTCTTTGCAATATTGATGGGTATTATAAATTTAGCTTTATTTTTTTTTGTTAAATTATTGAATAATAAATATAATATACACTACATAAATTAAAAATACTATATAATATTAAAACATGTCCTAACGTATCGAAATTTAACATTTCGTAGAATTAATGTGTCGGAGTGCCATGTCATGTCACGTGTTTCATGTCTGTGTCGATGTAAGATAAATAACAAGTGAGAACATTAATTTAATATTTTTTAGTTGACATGTTCCATTTACTTGATTGAGTGAGCTTTGAAGATATCTTCCACTAAAGGCATTATACAGTCAAAGATAAATAACCCTTTTATTATACTTCCGTCAACCTTAGCAGTCTAAAGCCATAAAAATGTGGAAGAACAAATCGTGTTACTTACATCCTATAAATGTTGTTTTTTCTTTAAAAAAAATTAAGTCTCAACGAACCCTTTTTCAATATTATGCATTTTTTTGTTAATATTATTTAAATTATTTTTATCGTGTTATATATATAAGATTAACAGTTAATGTTAATTTTTAAAAAAGAAAGTTATTTTGTAAAGATTTTTTTTATTTTAGAAAATTTTATAAGCTATTTAATATATTTTAATTAAAATTATGAGTTTTAAATTTTTCTAAATATTTAAAATCGAAACAAATCTATAAATAAGTCAAAAAAGAAAAAACTTCAAAAAGTAATTGTAAAGAAATTATGTAAAATCATGTTATATATGATTTTTTTTAGGGGAATGCTTTTCTCTTTTTACATAAGAAAATATTGACTCGTGCACATAGATCGATTTTCGTGTCAATTTTTTGTTCTTTTAAATTGCAGGCCCCACTTTTTTAAAAACTATCTAATGTTATTTTAGATAATTTTGTCTAATGTTTACTGAAATAATGTTGTTTTAGGTAAAAAGTAAAATGATAAAAATTATTATAATCCTAAAATAAATTAAAATATAAATACATCATAATTTTCATCCTAAAATGATATCGTTTCGGTGAATATTAGACAAAGTTGTTTAAAATAACTTTAAAAAAATGAACTCATATATATATATATATATAGGATTCGTTTTTTCTGTAGTTACTGCAGATAAGTTATCTGTAGTAAGCACATTTGGGGCAGAAATCATGGTGTTTTTGTAATTTTAATTTATTTCATGATTATAATATTTTTCATAGTTATAATTTTTTAAGATTTCAATACCAAAATGACGTCATCTTGAGAATAAATATAGATAACTTATAGGTGAAACATTTTTCTCATATATATAATAAGAATATGATAGGATAATCTCATAAGTTCATTCTATTCTCTAGACTCACCAAATAACCGATAAGAATACATGAGATAACAATATGTTTATTTTTTTTTTTTTTGTATATGATAACAATATGTTTTTGGTTACTGTGAAAGTCAACTATTTTTTTATTTTATTTTTGGTGAAAAAAAGTCAACTATTTATTCTATCCCCTAAACGTGTTTTTAATTGTAATCTCTCTTTTTTAATTTAAAAATTGAAATGCTTGAGAAGTATCGATTTCATTTTTCACAACAAAAATATGATTTTCTTTGTTTGTTATTATTAACGAAGACTCGTATGAGGTAAAGTTATTTAAATGTGATCAAACATGTTGGAAACATAATTCTTGAAAAAGATAAATAATTTTGAATATTAAAAACTTCCACTATAACTTAAATTTAGACTACAGATTATACATTTAAGGCTTCCTAATTTGTATATTATTTTCTTAGTAAAATATTTTTTTTATTTAAAAAATGTATACTTTTTTAAACAAACAGACAATTTTTTCAAAAAAAAAAAATAAAATAAAGAACGTTTAAGAAATAATATTTATAACTTCAATTTTTAATTTTCTCAAAATAATCTTTCTAATTTTGTAAAAATAATACCAAAAATGCTTGTTTATATTTTTTAAGATTTAAAAAACTTATCCCAACACAGCCTTAAATCACATAAACAAATCTCAAACATACCAAATAAAAAACATGAACAAAATCAAAAGCAAATGGCTAGTTTAGGGATGAAAAGGTTCAACAAATTCAGTCATAAATAAATAGGCAAACAAGTTCTCATTACATCCAAATTAGCCTACTCATAATGCATCACAAGTGCAGCATCTACCTAATCAGCCGATAAATCAGATACTCTACCTAATTAAGCTGCAAGTGAAGTTGTGAACTACATCCTATGGTGATAGACATCATCAAACAGGTTTGAAACAATCATAGATAATAGAGAACACTGCAAACATCAAATAAACAACAGGCTTAGTCATGAAAGTGTTGTCAGCAAGACCTTGAAGATAGATGATTGCTTTTGCAGGTTGATCATTCATCAACTTAACTATCAGGCAAAGATATGTTAATATCAGTTGCTGACTTTCTTGAATCTGACATAGAGTGCATGTTGACCCAGTTATCTCTTCTAAAGGCATTTGGAGGAGTAAGGCTAGAGTTAAGGGTAGTTCCTGAATTGTGCAGTACATGTCCACCCATTACATCCTCTTTTTCAGCATTAGTTGGGGGTGGTGGTGCAGAAGATACTCCCATGGTAATGGCTGGATTAACATTGGCTGCTGCATAATCAGACTTAGGCTTCTTTGGTTTCAGATCTTGCTGGCTGCTTGGTAGAAAACTTCCCACCACCACCTGATATATAAAAGAGGACATGCATAAGTCATCTAATTCATCCATCATTTGAGGAACAATTATGTCTACTTGTCAAGGCATGCAAGCTAGCTTCTTTCAATATTCAATCCTATTGAGATATATAGTCCCACATTGGTTGTATGAGCAACTAATGTGGAGTTTATAAGGCCTTGGGCACTCCCACCCTTTGAGCTAGCTTTTGGGGTGGTGTATCCCAAGGTTCTTTACATGGTATCGGAGCCTCGCCGTCCTCCACTTTCTCTTGTGGAATTTCTTTCTTAGCACAGGTAGGCTGGACCTGTTGCATTATCCACTCTTCAAGCCCAATGGGCTCTCGTGTGAGGGGGCGTGTTGAGATATATTTATAATGCCTTGGGCACTCCCACCCTTTGAGCTAGTTTTGGGGGTGGTGTATCCCAAGGTTCTTTACAAATCCTATTTTGTTTGGAAAATTATGTGGTCTATTTTTCAGGCAGATAAGCACACATGAACTCAAAAGGGCAAGTCTAGAGCATGGATAAAGCTACTTCTTGGTGACTGAAAGGTCATGGATTCGAATCCAGGAATTGCAAATGTAAGAATAAGGATACAAGGATTTCCCTCACCCATATTCTCGGAAATCTTTGCAAGTGTATGAATAAGGATGCACACAAGGATTTCCCTCACCCATATTCTCAGAAGTCAAGATTTCACGGGGAGTGATTTTATTAGTACGCATAAACTTAAGCATTTTTTAGCAAATGACCTAAGTGGGAAAGAGTGGGGAGATGTTCACCTGCACAGGACTGGCAGCTACAAGAAGACCAGCAACTCCACCACCAACAACACGACCATCAGGGCTTGCCAACGAGACACTCATCCCACCTGTCCTGCTTCTTGTTCCTTGGTTGTCAGTAGGCATGAATGATCCAGACAAGGAAAGTATCTCAAAACGGCCCTACAAATGTTTTTTGAAAAGTGAAACACAAGATATTATAGAAACATCATGAACCCATATCAACAAAATAAATCACTCCCTATTAAACCGACTAGCGAGGGCTAATGTTTTTAAAGTACACAACATTGCTAACCTTTTCTTTTCAAGAATGAAAACGGGTAACGTTCTTTTCTTAAGCCTAACATGCATATCAAGAATAATTTAAACAAATATAGCTAATTTGAAACACCCCCCCCCCCCCCCCCCCCACACAAAAAAACAATCATCATTTTGTAATCTCAAGCCACTGATCTGACTATTTTCACAGGAATCAAGAAGCCACTATGTCATTTTAAATTGTATATTCTGCTAGACTCACAATCAAATTAAGAGAGCAGTCAATAGCTTATATTCTGTTAAAAACCAACAAGAACGACTGTTGTTAGCCTTTGCCTGAGTTTAATGAATTATCTATATTGAGTTTAGGTCAAAGGGTAAGGAAGGAGCTAACTTTCAATTGAAAGAATTCTCTATAGAATATGGACAAGCAATTCATTTTTCAACATTGTGTCTACAAATTGTAACAACCAAAAATGTTTTAATCATGAACTATAATGTTCAGCTTGAAAATTAATTTATATAAATTTTGTATGTTCATCTACAACTTTTCATCATGAGCAGCATACACATTAATTGCACTTGGAAGACTTTTTTGTTAGCTTATTATTACAACTCTATGTTTTCCCTATATGCTTGCATCATCACTATTTCATGCAAATTACCAATAATATATAATCTAGTCTTGAACTGACAACATATAAAATAATGAATAACAACAATACTGATTTTGTTAGTACATATATTGGTGAAATCGTACCGTATCACAGAATTCATCTTTCTCACCATCATGATTAATTCACTAAAAAGAAAGTGTTTACAAAACCTTGCCTATATAAATTCAGGACATCATTACTAATATTTCATTTTTTCTGTCCTGATTATAAATATTAGAAATCCCATAATTATATCAATCCCCACAACTTTTATTCACGATTCTAGTTCAAGTAAGTAATTAATTTAAAATAATCATCATGGACTCATGGCCATTAATAATGCATACAATATCAAACAGAAGCAACATAACCTAGACAGAAGCATATCAAGGAACCTCAGGTTCAACCTTAAACAACAACAAAAAATTCTCTACCCAAAGAAAATAATACATCAAATTAACAATAATGCATCCATCTTGAAAGAGAGATAAAGGTCAATATGAAACCAATTAGGAAATAGGCACAATGAAGAGCGAAAGTTTCATTCATATGTGCTTATTTAGCAAATTTTCTAAGTTTATGACCAGAGAAAAATAAAATTGAACAAAGTCATGTTTTGTCAGATAGAAGTTTCAAATGACTTCTGGCTTCAAGCAAATCGAGGATTCCTGCTTGTTTAGTTAAAATTGCATTAAAATGTCATTGTAACAAAGGAAAGATTGGAAAAAGAAATAAAAAACCATTAATCAATGGCATGATATACTACCACACCTCATAGGTCAAAGTACCCCCAGAAGAATCAGGCTGTCGAAGTGTAACATTTGATATTACACCATTAGCAGATAAGATGCATATAGCTCGTGGTCCTTGTTGAGAAAAGGATATCACCTTCATTGTAATGTCCTACAACAACCAAAGAGTAAAACGCAAGATTACATTATTCAACTACCTTCTAGAAAGTGTTAGCATCATTAAAAATACATAATGCTTAGTGAAGGTGTGAATAAAGGCTTTTCTCCATCAAATGGATAATAAAGTACAAACATGAGCTTTTTCCCTTTGATTCAAACTATTTGTTATGAGCTTCAGCTAAATTGAAAGTAAATTTATAGGAGTAAGACTAATATAAGCCAAAAAAAAATACAACTATTTTTTGCTGACCAAAATACATCGCAAATTTAGAACCAAGTAAGAAATTATTAAACAAGAAAAGCGTTAACAAAATATACAAGATTTTTCAAACTAAGCTTTATAAGAATTAAATAATTACTGGCTAATCCTCTGTCAATAAGAATATTTGCAAGAAACAAGTCCTACTTTTTTTTATACGCATCAGAACAAATACATGAGATGAATGTTAATAAACATGGGAAAAGAAAAGGGATAAATCCAGGTCTGGAGGAAACAAAAACCACAGGCTTGGCCTTTTAAACAAAATGTCTTAAGACCACAATAAACCAAAAAAGAAAACAGAAAAGGAGAGTGGGGGTAGAGAAACAAACTTCAGTTCTAGTTAATAGTAGTAAGCACGCATCTATAAAGGGCTTTTATTTACAGTCCATTAAACCCATTTTATCAGACAAATTTAACAGCACTAATTTTACAAAAGTGCTAATTTTTTTGAAAAAGAAACATCTTTCATACCAGCTAAGCTAAGGCATAGTTCACACAGAATCAACTCTAATATAGAATAAAGAAGTCAAACATATGTTACCAACAAAAAAAAAAAAAAAAGTCAAACATATATTTAAGGCTTTCCATGCATGCACCTTAGGCTATCATACCACACAACTTTTCAACTAACCATGAGAACGTTGATTCCATCAAAACCCATATGTAATATTTGAAATTGTATCTGTTTACAACCAACCCCTTTTTTTCCAACTATTTCCATATTACATGATATCAAGATTTGTATACATTTATTTATATCTGTGAGGATGCCAATCCAAAATGACATTAAATGAGCATAAATGTGGAAAAATACACATCTACAATCATAATCAAAATAGACAGCAATAGAAACTTCTAGACCGTGATAACAATATGGAGAAAAAATAACAAAGAACACATGTTACCAAAATATAATAATAATAATAACAACAAAGAACAAGTTTATAACACCATGAAAAAACAGAAATTGTTTGAAAGACAAAACTGAAGCTTAGCTAACAAACCATCTTTGTTTACAGCACTGCAAAGATTTTCATAAAGCTTTCAACTATTTAAAAAATATTTTACTGGCCGAACTCCTACTAAAGAGGTATCTAGATATCCATATTCCATAATCCATAGCAAGCCAGAAGCCAATAGAATGCTTATCTCAATATTCTCGGTGGTTTTTGAAAGGAAGGGGTGAAGGACAAGGGAAAAGCAAATATTATGCCAAGCATAATAACCCAGCAATAACCTTGAATTTCCATTTTGGTTTTCAAATTCCATTCATGGAACAAATAAACAGTTGTATATAATTGTCGTCCCCATAGCTACATATAAAAAGAATAAACAATAAACCTTCTAAAAGAATCAGAAATTCGAATGGTATTTTCATCAGATTCCAAATTCCAGATAAAGGGCTAGCAAATGATTATTGTCTATTTGCAAAGTATACCAGCAAACCGGCAACTGAGCAGCCCTCTACACATAATGGATAGGTTTAGACTTAACCAGTAGAACATCAGAAAAGTGAGTGGCAAAGATCAGATATTTATACACATCAAGTGTAAGTACAACAAGAGAAAGTTAAGAGATAAATTCAAGACAAACTTGTATGAACTAAATGAAGCTAAAACCATGGCCCTTCCCCCCTGTGAGGCATACCTCGCCAGCATTGACAGTGATGATATGCGGCATAAAGTTTGTACCATCAGAGCATGCAGTCAAGTCACCTACAGAAGTACCAACAATAGATATTACCAACCTTAGTTTTGAAATATAGGAGTAAGCAATAATAACTATAAAAGCAGTCATAAATTATCCCCAGGACCAGGACACAAGTTATAGCAATGGTAGCAATTTTAAACAAAAATCAATTAGATTGGTGGCATTTTCCTAACCAATTACGACTCAGGATAGGGGCCATGCCATTCAGAAATTAAATAATGTCAATTTAACTCCAAGACCACACTCTCCTCAAGTAGACTAGGGATGACCAACCTGAATGACAATAAGATCAAGCTAGCCAATGAGGTTGCCTATCAAGAAAAACCATGCCACTTAACAGATGCATTCAATCCCAATGATATTATATATCTCCTCACCCCCACAAAAGGTAAAGATGTAACAAATGAAAATCACAAGAAAAAGGCTTCCTTGCTAACACAATTTCTCCCTTCAATGAACGGAAACAACAAATTTGCAAGTTAATTCATATAACCAGTCTTTGCAAAAAAATTCTGTAAAATAGGTTGACCTTAATAAGATATTTAAAAAAACAAAATTGAGAGCTTTTTCATGGTTTCAAGGAAAGCAAACTCAAAGAAGCAAGACAAGTAATTTCACTATTTAAAACAGAAACATGCTTCAAACATCACCACAAGGAAATGGTTACCAACAAAATGAAAGTCACTTGATAAACCATATTAGTTACCAACATGAGCATTAAAAGCATCAAAGGCCCCATTACCTAGATTATGATGATCCAACCCAACTTTTTTTGACTGCTTGTATTCCATCCCCCGCGGCTTACCCCGCTTCCCGGTTGAAAAGTCATTAGAAGGTGGAGCTGAAGATGAGATTGGCAATGGTGACAATGCCATAGTCACAGACCCATCAGGCCCATATTTCCTTGGTCTACCGCGTTTCTTCTTAACTGCTGTTCCATCCAACCCCACACTCACTGGTGAGACACCAACAGCTGCAGCTGCTGCTCCTTCAGGTACATGAACCTGGTTTGGAGCTTCACTCCTTGGTGCCACATGATAAGCTGATGGAGCTTCTGCCCCTATCACTGTAACCCCAGAACTGATACCTTCTCTTGCTTCCATGCATATATTGAATTATCACTCACCAGTCTATACTACCAAACCAATACCTACAGCCCCAGAAATTAATACAGAACAATCAGAAAGCACATGGGCTAGTACTTATTACAGCATGTATCATTACAAAAATTATAGCTTTTAGCAAAAGCATTAATGCCTTCAAACCTTCTTCAGCATGATAGAAAGGCAAAGTGAAAACCCATCAAAGGATCTCATAAATGAGAAAGAAGGTACACAAAAGACGCAAACTTTGGATTTAAATGAAGCCATTTTCACTATATCAACAGAGATAGAGATCCATTTGAGACTTAAGCTATGCATAAAATCAATAAAAGAAACAAAAAAATGAAAGAAAGAAAAAGAAATCACAACACTCAGGATTCAGAGTTGAGAATCATCTCTGAAAAATGGGTACTTGGTTTCAAATACAGGAACCAGAAATTTACCTCATAACAAGAGATGAAAAAAAAAAAACATATATTAGCCATTAAAAGCAAAATAACAAAACTAGTAAAATGGTATAATTTTAAAAAATTTAATTTTAAAAAAACCACTTGGCTAAAAAAATTACAAAAAAATACCATCCCTTGGCTCCAAATATTTCTCAGCCAGAAAATAAAAATAAAAATAAAAAATCAGAAAGCCATCCAAAAACACCATAAGCTTTTCCAAAAAAAGGAAAATAAACTAAATCCTTTATCATAAATCTGCTTCACACCCAGCATTTTCCTAAATATCAAAAGACAAAAAGCTGAAAGTAAGAGGGAAAATCATTAATAAATACCAAAAATAAAAACAAAATTTTCAAACAAAACTCCTTGTGTTCTCTTATGGAAAGCATATCAACATCAAGCTGTGGATATTCTTCAGAATGCAAAGATCATAACCTGTCACTGTGATTCCACACTTCAGCAAGCTTCTTCCAAAGCTGAAAACAAAAAAACAAACTTGTATTCAGATTTCTTTTTCAGCTCAACCACAACTCACCAAGCTCACTCACCCCAGAAAGTGAAAAATATAAAATACCAAAAATTTAAAAAAAAATTAAAAAAAAAAAATTTTTTTTTTGCTCAAGAAATTCAAAGAAACTTACAAATTTCAGAAGGTGAAAAAAATCCGTTGGGTGGTTGGTTTTTCCAAAGCTGCTTGAATTGAAAGATGAAAAAGAGAGAAAATAAAAAAATGGAAGGCTCAAAATAAATACTACTGTTACAGCAATTAAAAAAATGATAATAATAATAATAAACCAGGGAGAAAAAACCAAAGATAAAACCAAGAATGATAAAAAGTGTATTTAAATTTAAATAAATATTAACGTTTTTATTTTATTTGAATAAATTCCTAAACCCGATAAATAATACAATTTGGTTAAGAAAATTTTCACGTCCGTGAGGGGCAATTAAAAAAAAATCATATATATTATATGTATGTATATATATTTGGAACAATGGTTAAAATGGTAAATTTGTTAAAAAGCAATCTAAATTATAAGGAAATAAATAAAGTGATGTCTTTTTCTTTTTGTTTTGTTTTTGTTTTCACAAATTAATTTGTTTTCCCATTTAAAGCTGCAAAGGTGGATTGGACGGCATAACCTTTATGTTGCCGCTGACCTGCTTTTTGTCTTTTTTCTCAATTTGAAAGATGATGGGTTATATTATGCCCTTTATGGTCCTCTTAATTACCAAGTAATGCCACTGAAGTGGATTTCTTTTATTTTTCTTCTTTCCTTTTGCAATTTTTTTTTCTCTCCTTTTTTCCTAGATTTTTAGTAAATGCATTGAATGTGTAAGTTTAGTGTTAAGTTAGGATTGACTCCATTCACAAAATTGAATCTTGTCCAAACAAAAAGTCTTTTTAATTGATGCATATTAGTGGTACTTGGTTCATAAATGTCCACTAATTATAATATTATTTCATGGTGGACTAATATGTTTATTTTGATTCTAATTTTATTCATACATTAATTTATAAGGCGTAACAATTCTTTAAGAAATTAATATTTCTCATAATATAGAAAGTAAAATTATGGAGTCCACATTTTTTTCTCTCTTTTTTTTTTATATGATCTCGTATGGACTTTAGACATTTTTATATGTATATAGGAAATAAAATTATTTCATATAAACAATAATCTCATTCTTTAATTACCTAGGAGGAAAAAATGACTAAAAATGCAAGATTTGTGGCTTTCAAAAGTATCTAATGCTAATGCTTTTTTAGGAGAATTGTTAAATTCAAAAATATCAACTTAACTATCATCTCAATTGTACAAGGAGGAAAGAAAAGTAAAATAAAAAAAATAAAAATATTAACTATACGTGCCCTTTTTCCTTATATAAGTAGGAGGATTGCTAAATTATTTTGCAGAATTATTCTTTTGGATTTTTTTTAAGAGAATTTATACTACTTTTAGGACAATTCAGATTTTAATTTAATAAAAGAGTAATTGAATTGGGTAACTATTAAAGTTGATTGGGGAAGTTAGATGTTTTTGATTTTATATATAAAGGTGGTATATAATAGACTTATGATATAATATAAGTTTTATAAGAGTTATATTGTAGGAAAAATGATTGTGTTATGTTATAGAGATTCGTTCTGCGTGTCAGAGTTTTTTTTTTGCTGCGGGTCCCACAAAATATAATATATGTAGAAAAAAAATTATGATCATATTAAATGATAGATGATAAATCCTATAATACATGAGAAATATATTTCTTATATTACATTGATATAATTTTGTCTCCTATGAGATCCAAATTTTTTATTCTTAGTAGATGTCATGCATCCATTTTTTTTTTATATATATATTGTACAAGATGAGATCATATTGCTCATAATGTATATGCATAAAATCTAGTAAAGAAAAAGGGTACGTGAAGAAGACGAGATATTTTTTACTTACTAGAATCTGAATGCATAGAGTGGCACGTGACAGTGAGGATTGGTCCTTGTAGCAGGTAGGTAGCTGCCTTAGTTGGGAAAGACTTTCCTTACCCGTGAGTGAAAGAGAAAATAATGTTTTTTTAGAGAACCATAAAAAAGCAAGAATAATAAAAATCTTATCTTTCCCACAAAGTCATGATTTTCGTCAACAAATTTAATGATACGTTTCATCTAATCTAATCTATATCTTATTATTATATTTTTCCTAAACTTTTCTCCTGACTATTTATATACTAATGTTTAATTTTGGGGCGGATTGAATTTCAAATTGTGTGAATTGCTTATGATGATAAATGTAATAATGTAAAATGTTATTTTTATATTTTCATTGATTCATCGATTATTCCAATAATTCATTTAAAGCACGTACGACATGATTACAACTTAACAAACCTTTTCCTATCAAGTATTTAATACAACTAAGTATGAAAAAATTAAATTCAATACCACTAATTAAAAGAAAACAAATTTATGTTAGTGGATTCACTCGTTTGTAGTAAATAAATTTGGAGAATGTTATATTTGTGAGAAGGGATATTCTTACTATCAAAATTATTCAGTATCAATTTATTACCCATCTAATCACCATTGAATCAATTTTTTCTCTCTCTACAGACATTTTTTAACGTTCTCTCTTTGATCCAATGGTGATTAGATAGGTAGTAAGTTGGTAGTGGAAAATTTTGATAGTAAGAATATCCTCCTTCTATATTTACAACCTATTTTTTGTTTACAATTTCTTACAACCATATCTTAAGCGTTGATTTTCGTCAATCAATGGTTAAGATTTTCGCAAATCAAATTTATTAATTAATTATTAATTCACAATAAATGATAACCGTTAATTGGCGGAAATTAATTGTTAAAATATGGTTGTAATAATTTGTAAACTATATGGGTCGTAAATATAACCCCTCCCAATAAATTATATCTAAGATAATTGAAGTTGATATAAACAACACTTCACCTCAAATCGATATAAAAAAAAATCAATATTTCTTATGTAATAAAAATTGATTTTATTTTCTACACAAAATCATATGATCTCTTTCTCTCTCTCTTTTTCTTGTATGACCTCACATGAAACCTAGTTACATATTTTTATATGAGTATATGAGATAATTTTATTTTCTAAAATATGATAAATATTAAATTCTAAAAAAAGTAGAATCTATTTCATTTTTTTTAACTCAATTTCTTTTTTAACAAAATATCTTTATCTTGAAGAGGGAAAAGTGAAATAAGTATTTTTTAGACTTGCCAATCAAATACTTCTTTGAAACCAAGTTATCTCTCATCCCTTGTGAAAATAAAGTCAGAAGAGCAAAAAATCATCCCAAATATCTAAGGCTGCGTCATAATAGACTTTAATTCGTTAAAGAATGAAAATGATTTTTCAATGTTTAGCAAAGGTATCATATGCCTTACGTGTTAGTAAAATATACTTATTATTCTTTGAAATATTATGACAAGCCTTAGATCAAAACATGCGTGTAATTTCTTATTTTTTTTGATAACATAAACATGCGTGTATTTTAAGTATGCTATAGTACTCATAGAATTTTGACTTGGAAGTCTTCTCATTATTAGTTGTATATCATTTTTCTACAATTTATAATGAAAAAGTATTTATCTTTTTAAATGATATAACTTACATTCTTTCACTCTCACAAAGAAGTGGGACCCACATCTTTATTTTTTTTGTCAACTCTCTCTCATCCTTTATCTATTTCTTTCTCTCTCTTAAAATGACACAATCTTATGCCCTTTAAAATGAGACGCACTTTACCCATTTATAAAATATTCAACTTTTGTAGAGATAGAAACAAATTATGTTTTCCTTCACAAAAATTGTTTACTTAATATGATGATATCTTTAGAATTTAACTTAATTAACTTTTTTATTCTATGCTCTTGTCCATTTAATTGAGTGCAGCATCTTTCTCTAATATTTTCTTGTAAATGAATTTCAAACACAATCATTAAGATGAGATTTTCTCAATAAAGAATCCATTCCTTTGCTTTCTTTGAAATCATTATTATTGAGATCTTGCAGATAAATTTATTTTCAAAACAAGATATGTTTGTTCGTAATAGAAAAAGTTGTATAAAAAAAAGAGTTCAATTTGAATAAAGTAGTATATGTACAGTGGACATTCAAATAGGGTCATGGACCAGAGTTCAATGTCCTGCACCTTCTATTCCACGTGTAGGACACACCTGAGGGACTTGGATTTTGTATTCAGCCATAACCCGTTACACTTGTCCTAGGTTACTTCACCTTTCAGACACTTACACTACGATTAGGTCTATTTCCCTCATTCTCTCTCTCTTTTATGTTAGTGCATGCCACATGCTATGTCTGATGCCAGATGGTCAAACGCAACCATAATGACACTTTGTCTTTCAAATTCATACGGAAAATTGAAATCAAAACTTTGAATATTATTAAATTTAGGAAAAACTACTCAAATAAATTTCTCTCTTACACATTCTTTGATAATTGTGTCATATTTTTCTTTTCCTTTTATTTGTCAGGTGGTGGAGCCCACAAGTTTATCTCTATGATATGAGATAACTTATCTCCTTTAACACGAGATTAATAAAACCCTAAAATTTAATGATTTAAATATAAAGTACTTATAACAGAGGAAAAAGTGTTTGTATTTTTTTAAGTGAAGTGTTTTTGTTCTTTTAAATTACATAATTTATATTATTTTACTCTTATAAAGAGATGAGATCCACATTTTTTTGTCTATTCTCTCTTCCCTTTTCTAGCTTTTTCTTTCACTTAAAATGACATAACTTTACATCCTTTAAAATGATACACACTTCTTCCTATAACATTGTATCAAGAAAATATCTATAGAAAAAATGTGTATCATTTTAAATGATGTAAAGTTGTGTCATTTTAAGTGAGAGGAAGAGATAGATAAAGGAGAAGAAAGTGTTGACAAAAAAATATAAAGATGTAGATCCCACCACTTTATAAGAGTAAAATGACATAAATTATATCATTTAACAGAAGAAACATTTTCCATAACATATATAGAATTGAATTTGCGACCCTTCTTTTGTTAGCATTGAAATTACTTTTCCATGAAATTATCAAATATAATAGGTTAACTTAATGCTGATGAAAAATTTTGTATTTATCTATCTCCTACCATATAATACAGTCGGACTTTAAGAATAGTTATTACACTAGGTAAGAATAGGTTAAAATTTTCACCAAAAAAAAAAAAAGAATAGGTTAAAACTTTTCACAAAAAAAAAGGAATAGGTTAAAACTTTTCACCAAAAAAAAAAGGTTAAAACCTCTATCTATCCATAAAAAAAATCTCAAATGTTTTTTTTTTTGATAAACAAAAATCTCTATTTCAATATCTGTTTGGTGGATCTTATTTTAGTTTTTTCTTTCTTTTTCGATCAAATATTTTTTTATAAAAATTATTATTTAAAATGTACACCAACTTTTTTCTGATATCTTGTATTTTTTTATTATGTCTTTAATCTAAAACTGTGTTTACAAATTTTACTCTCTGTCCTAATGATAAATCATTGAATTTATTTTTTTCCTTTAAAATTGTCATCTTTAAATTATTTGTCTTTTATTCTTTATCATATTTATTTTTGTCTAACTATAATGGTCCCTAATACCCTTTACGATAATTTCAATTTGAAATAAAGTTTACAAAAATTATTTTATCAAATAACTTATTTTTAACTTGAGTTTTAAAGTAAATTTTAAATTAAGAATTTTATATACTGACAAACAATTTTTAATTTTAATTTTTAAGATCTTATTTTAAACTTTACCTTAAAAGCAACTAAAAGAGAAATGCACCAAACAGGCTTTCAAAATCATAACTAAAAAAGTGATGAAACAAATAAATAAAATCCATTTTTTTAGACTTAAATTCAACTCATTGATAATGTCATTAAATCTTTAGCTCTAAATTCTATTATTGAATGATATATTAGGCTAAAATCCAAGAGTTCTCTCTTAAATATTTCATCATGAAGAGAACATCTTCAAACAGGTTTCCCAGGTCAATAATGGCTATTCTCGTACTTCTATATTTTGATTCATCCACAATTCTTCTATAAAAACAATCTCAAGTCATCTATATCTACAACCAATTAAAAAAGTTTGTGGCCTCACTCACATGCTAGAAACAATTACGGGGAACCCCTAAAGCTGTTCATCCCTATTATAAATATCAATGTTCTTAACATAAAATGATATCTTCTCCTCTATAACTCTTCTTAAATAAATTAACTTAAGTTTCGGAATATCTTACAAGTACATATTCCATTTTGTTCACTTGAAGATCTAAGAATGAGTTACATCAAATCATCAATAAAAGAGTTTTATCAATCTTGATAAGCTCAGAAATATTTAGGACCGAACAAGTTTTATATCTCATTAATTATTATATAAAAGTTAAAAGAAAAAGAATTTATCATCTATCATTTAACATGATCATAAAAAATTTTCTACATGCATAATATTTTATGGGGCCTGCAGTAAAAAAAAACTCCGGCAGGCAAAACAAATTTCTATAACATAATACAATCACTTTTCCTACAACATAACTCTTATAAAACCTAAAGAAAATTATTTTCTCATATAATAAGAGATTATTTTATTATGTTATAAGACATCGAGATCAGTGTATTTTTTTTTTTTAACAAGTGATGTATCCCACCATAATAAATATTACCTTATGTAACATGAAAAAAGAGAATCAAACAAAAAAATCTATATTGTAATATAAAAGTGGCGGGGTCATAAATACTGTAATAGATTTAAAGGAAACAATTGTTAGAATTTATTTTTTTAGTTAAAATTAGTTTTTTAATAAAAAATAATTTTTAAATACAGATTTTTCTTAAGATAAGACTGTGCAGTCAGCCTTCACACGACAATCCTGAAGATGAGAAAAGATTTCTCCGACACAAAATCCAACACTATCTTGTCAGCAAAGCAACGAGATTGTTGGGTACTCAGCATTATTAAAACCAAAATTCGGCATTGAATTTTATAAAAGTTATATATAAGAAAAGTGATTATGTTATGTTATAGAGATTCATTTTGTGTGTCAGAACTTTTTTTTTGTTGTGTGCCCCACAAAATATTGTGTGTGTAGGAAAAATTTTGTGATCATTTTATTAAATGATAGATGATAAACTATTATTAAAAAAAAAAAACTCGGTATTATAAACCATTAACAATGTATTACACGAAACATGATGAGATAAAAATTCTTTTATTGATTATGGAAGTCAAAAGTGGTTGGTGTTACTTTGATAGAATCATTTATAGAGGAGTAAATTCAACTACTGCAATATTACCAATATCGACCCAACTGTCCCTATCAAAATGGTTGAAAATTGAAGGTAGCTATATATAATAAAATTTAAATAACCTAATAGGAGAAAGCTTATTTAAGAATATAGCTATCAATAAGCTAAATAAATAAAAATATAAGAACAATCCAGTCCAACTATATATGGCCCAAAGACAAGAATCCCATTCACCTCGTTGTATTAATATGATGCGTCACGTCGAATCCTATTATAGCAGTGTGCGTTCGTGGGGACATGTGATAACCAAACTACATATCTCTTCACTCTCTAGTTCAGTCAATAATACATGAGAAATATACTTAGTGTTATCTAATATAATATAAGTGTTGTTTTCAATTCTCACATTAAAAGGGAGAGAAAAAATGGAATGGTGAAAGAGAAAGAAAAACGTGTGGACCTCACTTCTTTAATGTATATGTAAGAAAATGAAGTTATATCATGTTAAATGATAAACATAAAATCCATAAATATATGGCGGGAAAATCTTGCCACTAAATACATGAGGTGAAAAGTTTTAACTATGGTTAACTATCCGCTCAAAATTAATTTCATAACCAACTCAAAAAATTAAAACTTGTAAAAATATCCGGAGTCCTATTTGCCTAAAAAAAATTAAAGTCGGTAAAAAAAAAATACATGTATATGCTCAATAAGTTGCAAACCAGCATTCCAAGAGAACAAAAACAAAAATCCAGTTGTCTATTTTTTATTCTTGGTCATGTTGACTTAACTTCCTCTTAATATAAACTGTAAATCAGTGTTCATAGGCGGTATTAAGAGGCTGAGTCGAGTTTTGATTTTAAAAAGATAAGTCTGTGTTTAAATGTGTTAACATAACCAAGCCTGTTACCTATTATGAATATAATTATCGGCCTGTGACCGGCTTATTTATAAAAAAAAAAAAACCTGATTTAGCCTGTTAACCTGTTTAAAAAAAATAAGACAACAAAAATTTATCCAAATAGAATATACAATCACCAACACTAGTAATTTCATAAATATTCATAAATTCAATGTATATCCAAACAGCATAATATAGAACAAAATCATTCAAAAAGTTTGTTTAACCAATAAAATGGAGTGAAATGGATTGAGGAGAGAGAGAGCGCTATTACAAGTAGTATAAAATATATAAAAAAGTATATATATACTAGGTCAGTCTGAGAGGATCTAAGACTGAGCTTTTGAATTGGAGCCTGGAACTTTTTTATTAAACGAGTTTTTATAAATGTCCAAGCCTGATTCCAACAACCAATTTTAGACATGTAAGCTCAAATCTTCACGAGTCGAATCAAAGGCCCCTAATTTGCTTACCACCACTAGTGCTCCAGAATTGGAACTATCGTGTTCTTCATGTCATGTTTTTCTAGGAAGGTGTAGCAATTATTTTACTAGATTTAAAAAAAATAAAAAAAATACAAGAGAGAGGATAGAAGTTATGCACGTATGAAGGGAAATTAGGGAGGGAATATGGAGAATGAGAAGATTTGGAGAAAAATAGAAAGAGTCATGGAGATAGAAAGATAAATTAGAAGGAAAGATTTGAATATATATATTTTTCTTCGTGTTAGAAGTATTTCATTACCCTCAAGACGCCCCCTTAGGTTTCTTGTGCTCGTGGATTCTTTCTTCCACCCAATCCCGTGTTTTTTCTAATACTTTCTAGTCTTGGTATGTGTTCAATTCTATGACACTATTTCCTAATATTTTTTATGAGAATTATCTAAATTGTTGGGGTGTTAATAATAGATATGTTTCTTACTGGCAAGGGGCAAAGCTTGGGGGGCTAAGGTTAGCCATCACCCCCATAAAAAATTTATAGGAGAAAATTGAATAGTGTATAAGAAAGAAGAATATTGACCATGAAAAGGTATGCTAGAAGGATATCTAGTGTTGTTCCGGTTGAATATGAACAGCAAAACAAAGCCAATAATCATAGCTGAATAAATGCCCTTATAATGGCAACAACCATCTCTTTCTCCATCCCCATTTTCTAAGAGAACGACAAAGCCACGGCTAAAAAAATCGCCGCAGTGGTTGCAACCAAGGGCGGAGCCCTCCCCTCTAAATTTCACCCTCTTCAATTAACAATCCTTGCTCTGCCACCGCTTACTGGTATATGGATGTAGAAATGATCACACACACATACAATGGCGGACCTAGGTTAGTGCAAGTGTGTGTAAGTGCACACACAAATTTTTTGAAAAAAAATTAAATAAAATATATTTTGGGTCATCAACAAAAATTACAGGATCCAATTTAATTTCTTAAAAAAAAATTGACTCGTGATCCCTTTAAATTCCAAAATAAACCCATGTTAATCCTTTTGAAGGATTAATGTGGGTCTTTTTGAATTTCAGAGGATCATGATTTTGATTATTTGGATCTATTTTTGAATTCTGAGGGATCACGAGTAGATTTTTTTCCCGAAGAGATTAATTTGAGGCCCATAATTTTTGTTGATGACCCAAAATGTTGTATTGTAACAGCTTTTTTATATTTAATATATTTAAAATTTGCTATAAATTTTTTTTCCTTTATTCTTTTATTCTAAATGTGCAGACATTAAAAAAAAATTCTAGGTCCATTATTGCACACATATATATATATATATATATATATATTTGTAAACCTAATCTCAACAATAAAGACAAGGTGAATATGGAGAATCAAGGGCAGGTATGAGAGCACCGTGGCTCTAAGGTGGCTAAAGTCTGGTGGAATAATAGCCAAAATAGTAAGTGTGTAGAATGTGAATCTTCAACAGAAAAAATGATATAAATGAGTATGTAGACCCTCTTATGTAATTCATGCTCAACATAACCATTTTTTCTTGTGGGTCTCTTGGCAAGTGCAATTTCGCAATCAAATGATAATAATCACACAGTAAATGCAAATACACATAATATAGGATGTGTGGATCAAAGTATCATTCCTACAAAAATTATATAAAGCTACGACTCTATGTGAAGCAATAAGAGTGAAATAATGAATAAAGAGTAAGATAATAACTAATGACTAACTAAGCTAAGACTACTAATTAACTACAAGAACACAATAAAAAGAGTAAGTTTCAAGTATCAAAAAATAGATTGAGATTAATTCTCCCAATATTGCAACTTCACCAGCATGCTTAACAATGCTAAACTATCATCCACCAGTACCTAGAACATGTGCTTTTATATGGAGGCTGTCATCTTCTACATATGTATACCCAATAACTACTTATCATATGTCTATGGCTCAACTAGTTACTGAATTCATTAAGTTCAAGTTTTCTTTGGCTATGTGATGTAAATGATGTCTCTACCCACAACTTAACTAAATTAATTTAGTCAATCCACATTATTTAGTAAGGTTTTGGGTTCACCTATATGTCTATAGCCCAAACCTGTAACACTTGCAGCTCCTTCCCAATAAGTCAACAAGATTAATAATGAAATACTTTATTAAACAACTAATGGAAAATAATATAACAAAGTTTAGGCAATCATGGTTTACATCGCAATAAGGGTACTCTATCACTCAATCATAATAATTTAGTTCATACTTGAAAAGCAAGAAATAACAAAGAAAAATAAAGATTCCATAGAACTAAGATAGAGTAAATAGAAGATTTATTGTAGCTCTATCGTCGTAGTAACTCCTTGGGCAACCACCATCCACCATCTCTACGTCTTTCGGAGTGTGGTGTAGGGATCAATCAGATCTAATGATGTCTCTATTGGAACGTAGTTTCATAGTTTGACTTGTTGGATATCTCTCAACACAGCCCTCAAAATCTCCTAGGTATTCCCAATGTTCCTGGCTTCTACCAGCTTAGTTTGAACGTGTGTAGTCTTCTTTTTTATATAGAAGAATGGAGACCTCGGTCCCAAGTATCTCTTCAAATTTGAATTCCCTCAAAAGTAGCTTCCTTATAGCATTAGGAATTGGCATTTACTCAGATTTTTCCTCTTATTAGGAATTGATAGGCTATTTGTGTCGTGTCGTATCTTGTTAATCCACATGATAAACGACACACAATGAGCTTTCGTTTTATTTATGTCGTGTCAAGTCACAAAATAAGCGGGTCGTGTTTGTATCCAAGGTTTCAACTCGATTTCAAGTTTGTGTCATGTTTGTGTTGAATGTATTCGTATTCGTGTCAAATTCATATCATATCGTGTCGACCTGAATTGCCACCCCAATTATACACCACTTGCATATATATAAGAAGATGCAAGATGAATGAACTAACTCATCAATTTTTTTAAGACTTGGACTATTTCTTTGATTTTTCTTATCGGTTCATTAATTATTTGATTATTTTAGTTTGAACTTTGTTGGAATCATAAAAAATCTTCTCAAAATCATTTTCTCCATTTCCCATTCATAAATTCAAAATCACTAATTATAACAAATTTTTTTATCACTTGAATCGTTTCTTTCTCTTCTCTTTGAATATTAGTGTCTTATTTCATTTTACTTTTTTACTAGAGGATGTGCATAGGGATGTGCATGGGTCGAACCGAACCGGTTTTTTTGAAAAACCGAACCGAATTGGTTTAAATGGTTTGGTTCGAAAGTGGTTCGGTTCGGTCCAAAACTGGTTCGGTTCGGAAGTGGTTCGGTTCGGTTCGGAAGTGGTTCGGAACCGGTTCGGAAGTGGTTCGGAACCGGTTCGGGTCGACCCTCTTTTGAAAAGAAAAAAATTAAAAATTTTAAAAAATAAAGTTATAAAAATTAATTTGGTTTGGTTTGAAAATGATTCGGTTCGGTTCGGAAACGGTTCGGTTCTTAAACCGGTTCTAAAAACTGGTTCGGTTCTTAAACCGGTTCTAAAAATCGGTTCGGTTCATGAACCGGTTCTTTAAAAACTGGTTCAGTTCATGAACTAGTTTTTTAAAACCGGTTATTTTATGGAGCGGTTCGGTTCGGTTCATGGTTCGACCCACTTTTATGGTTATTTTGCACACCCCTAGATGTGCATAAGCGGTCAAAATAAATTTAAGTGAGTTGGGTTGATGCAGATAACAAGAAAGAAAGACGGGGAGGGGAGCCACTCAACTATCCAAAGTAACTCGACCTTTATCACAAAGTAGTATCGGAGGTGGATTCTCTTATGTTGAAAAAGACATTATAGGGTCATGCGGACAATCATAATCATACAAAGATGGATCAATGATGATAAAAGAAGAGAGAAAAATAAAATAAAATAAGTAGCTACTAAATCATAACCGTTGATTTACCTTTGTATGATTATAATTGTCCTATGTGACCAATCATGTTTTTTTTTTAACATGAGAGGATGAAATATAATCCTTCCTAGCTTTTCTCCCTTTTATCTTCTTAAATGAATAACAAGGATTTGATACATTATTTATTAAATAGGTAAAAATAAAAGAAAAAGTATTTCTATTTTTGTTATAAATTTTTTATTTTTGTCACACTCATATAAAAATGAGTGGATTCCATTATAATGATAAGAAAAAAATTAATAAAAAATAACGAGACTCATTTGTTTTTACGTGAGTTTGGTAAAAAAAAGTTTTCAACAGTAAAAATAGAAATACTTTTACCAAAAATAAATTATTTATATTATTTTCACCCATATATATATATACATACATACACACATATATATATATATATATATATATAAACTGAACCTAATTACCTCTTTCATATATATATATATATATATATATATTTGGCAGTACATCCATATTTTATTTTGGTAAAAAAGTTAATATTCTTGTGGCACTGAAAATGTGATGGAAAGGCGCATAATTTAATTAGTATAATGAAATTTATGTTATTTTATTTTTAATTTAAAATTTAAAAAATATTATATCTATGTACAACGGAAAAGACGAAAAGTGAATACGACTTTTTTTACTTAAAAGTATTTCTATAATTTTGTAATGAATATACTTTTGAATAATGGGCCACGTCTTCCAACAATGCGTGTTTACATATATGTCCCCTTATCTTCATGAGTAACATTACTTACATATATCTTTTATAGCATAAGGTGATATTTATAGATTTTTTATTTACAAATTCTTATAAATTATATTAAGTATTACCGATCATATTAGGAATGTTCATCAACCGATTCAAATTGATTTAAACTGCGGTGACCGAACAGAAAAACCGATAACCGAATATATCGAAAATCGAAAAACTGAAAATTGAAAAAAATTGTAAATTTTAATTGGACTTGATCGGATTTTGGATTGGTAGATGAAAATCGCTTCAATCCAAACCGATCTAATATATTTATTTTATTCTACCTACTTTGATCTTTCCTCAATCATAGCCCAAAAATTTCTAAACCCAAGATCCATTAACCCATCAACTAAACCCAAGAAAAAATCTAGTCATATCTCATCAATAAAATTTCATCTATGTAGAGCTTCGCATTTCATTGTAAAAAAAAATAAAAAAATACTATTATCGTTTCCAGATGCTTTTGTAATTAAAAAAAAGTTACAAAGTCAGTATATACAAAAGATGTTATTTGCACAATAATAATGAAACAAATTTTAGGATTTTCAAAAACCGAAAACCAATCCAATTCAAACCGAAAAAGATTGGATTGGATCGGATCGGATTTGAAAAAAATCCAAACCGAATAGATGACTACATGATCAAACAGAAGGAATTGAATCGGACGATTTTTGTCTCCAAAACCGATCAAATCTAGACCGCGAACACCCCTAGATCATACTTCAATCAAGAGTATATAACCAATCAAATTTAGTATAATTTATAAAAAAAAATTATAAACGAATCCTTATCCATTTTTACAGAAACCATTCTAATTATCAAATTAATATTCGATTGCTTTAACTTTACATATATATTTTCATCTCATTTCATTAAAATTAATTTAAATAGAATTTTTATATATTTTTACTTTTGAATCTACATGTCACTAATTAAAAAAAAAATGAATTAAAAAACTGCAGCTTATATTGTCCAATCATTAATATATATATCAAAAGTTTAAATTCGAGAAAGATATATCAACCAAAATTTAGGTTTTATTGTGAAATTAAATAAATTAATTAATTGAATAAGAATTTAAATTAAAAAACACACTTCATCAATGTTGTTAAACCCGAACCAGTTTAACTCAATCGAGATATGGATCAATGAGTTAATGGTGAATCTGCATAAATTGAATTTATATAAAAATATATAATTTGGTCTGGTTGATAACATGCTTTTTTTGCTGTAAATGATAAATTATCTACATTAAGACCAAAATGTCATTATTTTGGGCCGAAATTAAAGTACTTTTATAATTATAATTTATTTCAGAGTTATAGTAGTCATTCTCATTAAATTTTTTTAACTTTTCAACCCAAAACGACATCATTTTGAGAGAGAATATAGATAAATTATATACTTTCTCTATAAAAATATTAAAGTTATAGAATATTTTGTCACAATTTCAAAATCGCTTCAATCAACAAACCTGGTTTTTGACCGGTTTACTTATTTTTCAGGTCCGACCGGTCAATCGGGTCAGTGTTAATAACACTGCAAATTGAACAAAAATTTAAATTTAAAATAACACACCTCATAAAATTTTAAATACTTCATTTAGGAATTATTATAAAATTACTTAAATATATAGATTAGATAAGAAATTTAAATTAGAGATAAAAAATTATAAATCTCGTTTAAGGTTTATTGTGAGATTATATAAATATATATAAATTACAAATTTAATTTTTTTTACAAATAAAAGATAATTTATTTTTTGTACACACATAAATTGATGGATCTGCTCTCGTGTTAGTTCCACACACATCGCTATACATGAAAGTTGAACCAAGCTTAACAATAAAAGAAGGGTCTATTTAATCTCATGTTGCATGAGAGAAGATCTCTCATGTTGTAGACTGACATGTAGTGGGGTCAGTCTTTAAAAAAAATAAAAAAAAATGTCACGATTTTCGATAAATCTATTGAAGATAAAACTACTCTTATGCAACATAAGAGTGGTTTTCCCATAAAAGAAACACTTATATGTTAATAATATCTCACATGAACTCAAATATGTGATAGCTTTAATATGATAATAAAGGTAAGTAGAAGTATTTTTTTTATATAATATTTTTTATATTATAAAAGATAAAAAAGTACATGATGTTTATATTTTTTTCTTCTCTTTATCTCCACATCACTCTGTACACTTCTACATAGGGTAGAAGATAATATTTTTTTGATAATATAAAAAATTATTAAATTCATATTTTTTTAAAGGGAAATTTTTTTATCTCCTATTAACATAAATGAATCGATTTAAAAGAAAAACATGTTATTCAATATGAGGATAATATAACAGAGTAATCTCATCAAACATCATAATATGATTTCCATTTTTAGAAGAAGGTGAGGTTGAGATGAAGGTTAGTAGGTTAGATAGACCAGGAGAAACAAAACAAATAAATAAACATAAAGAAGAGAGAGAGAAAAAAGGTTGAAGGGTTGATGAGTCCATCTCCTCAAAAGCGAAATGTGAGAGAGAAATAGACACACAGAGAGAGAGACTTGACATACAAACACAAAACCTTAGAGACACAAATAGACACACACAAAACACACACATACATAAAGCAACTATTCACTTTCCCATTTTTTTCACTTTCTCCTTCTTCTTCTTCTTCCTCTGTGCACAACACATTCACTCACTTATCCCATGAATTCAAGCAAAAGAGAGGAAGAAGATCTCTTCCTCCCACACGATCTGGACCCACACCCTCAGATCCTGACAAACACTGACCCTTCTTTCTCTCTCCCCGAAATCGTTCTCTTCCCTTCTTCTTCCTCTGACTCACCCCCGAGTCACTCATCCTCCGACTCACCACCGACTCACCAACCACCGAGTCACCCTCCCTCAACCACCACCACAACAACCAAACCCCTCTTCATAAGCCCTCAACCCCACATCTCCTCCCAATTCTACACCTTCAACCCAGACTCCCACTCTCTCATGATCCTCTGCCTCCTCGAACGCCGCCTCGCCACCACCGCCGAGATCCGCGCCGCCACGCCTTCCACCGTCCTCGACTCGTGGCGCCACGTGTGGAAGGACCGCAACGAGGAGACCGCCTACCTCACGGCGTGGAAGCGCATCCAGGACAAGCTCGCCGTGCACGTCGAGGAGAACGGTAACCAATTCCTGTGTTTCAAGAACAATCCTCAGCAATTTGTTTCCCATGTTAACCAGTGGCAAGACATTGTGATGAGTTTCCATAGTGACACTGATTTGAAACACTTAGGGCTTAAGGAAACTATAGAGAGGATTAAGCAGGTTTGGACTGTGGGTGCTAAGTTCTATGGTATCCCTGAGAGTTACATTAGGGTTTGTGTGGCCGCTTGCCCCGTGTGCTCCGCGGCCACCTCTGGATCCGCTGCGGCGGCCAGGAGTAAGAGGCGTAGGTTTGAGTATACTGAGTCTTATGATGTGCCTGCTAAGGAGGTCCCTAATAGGCTTCAGCAGTTGGCTGCTAAGCATAAGGTTGTGCTTTGCATTAGGCAGAAGTATATTAGGTATAAGCCCTTTATGGCTGAGGTGAAGGATTATGCTTGTCACCGCGCAGGGGAGCCTGCTGCGAAGAAATCGAAGATTTTGAAGAGGGAGCCCTATGCTTCGAAGCGCTGCGGGTGTGGTTTTCGGATTAGGGCTATTGTTCCCATTGCTAATTATAATGAGAAGGATAAGAGTTTTGTGTATCAAGAAGAGGGGATGGCGATTTTCAAGTTGTATGCCGTGCATTCGGGGCATGAGCCGGGGCCGTTGGATGGGAATGCTAGGATTATGCATCGGGTTGTTGGGCACAAAGGTAGCTATCTGATGGATCAGGAAACGGTGTATGGGGTGAGTGAGGAGATGGAGAATGATGGGTTTGGGTTGATGGGGAAAGATGAAGGAGGAGATTTGCAGTTTTCGGTTTTGCAGCAGGTGCAGGAATTGAGAGCTGAAGTTGGGATGTTGGAAGGGAAAGTTTCGAAAATCCCGCGTGAATTGTTGGGTTCAGTTTCTAGGGAATTGTTTGATATTGTGAATAAAATTAGAAATATAGGGGAAGTGGGTTTGAAGCCGATTGGGCTACTCACTGATAAGTCACATGCAGATGATGTCTTGGTTGGGGATAATGATCTGGCAAATTGGAGTAATCACCACCATGAAAGGATTTTTGTGGACGGCAAGGACACAGAGCTGATTGAGGATGACGAAGATAGTTTTGGCCGCACTCTAGGAGAAGTAGTTTCTTGGGACCATATGAGGACAGATTGCAGAAGTCAGAAAGATTTGATTAGTGAAACTTGTAAGCCTGAAAAGTGGTTGAAATGCAGTGACTTTGACGCAAAAAGCATCCTTGATTGTGAGGACACTAAACTAACCAAGCCCATAAGACATGACGAGGCTATAGTTTCAGATGTAGGCCTTGGCTGTATACAGGTTGATAGTTTCTACCAAGACAATCCTAAATGGTATGATTCTCCTTGTGCTTTGGATACAGGTGCAGATTGTGGGGATAGTGGATTCCGTCATGGAGAGATTTTATAGTGCCATGAACATCGAAGTTAATCCACTCTAACTTAGAGAACCAATTCCATCAAGCATATTTACCCCTTCCGGCAAATAGAAGTGGGATTGTACATTTATGTATACAGAAGATTGGAGCCGCTCACATGCCTTTTAGGTGTATTTATTGCGTGTGGTTCTGTAAAGTATAACAGTTATGCTTCTTGCACATAACTTTGTTTTGAGTATGACTACATCTGTTAACCTTGTTCTAGGCCTTCAGATTTTTTATCCTGGACCTTCTTATAATGAACATCAGTGTTTTCAGTAATCTTTTTTTGAACTTAGAGATCTTTGTATGTATTATGACGAACTATTGGTGATTTATTTCCATATTGAACTGTGGTGTGTTTCAACTTTTTCTCTATGACATGTATGTGCTTTACTCCTTAACCATTTGCTTTTCATATTTACTCATTTTTTATGTGTTAAAGATCATTTGGCTTTGGGTTCGATGTGAAGATTACCAATTGCTATTACATAGGGGTGAGACAACCCAACATATCATCAGTAGCTCAGCCCCACTTTTGAATTCATTGTGGCACTTTTTTGGTGATTACTTTTACACCGAATTGAAGATTGGAGGTTTTTGACAAGCACACATGTCTTCAGGTACAACCAGTTTCTGTCCTTTTTGGAACTACAAAATTATGATGCACAGTGCTTACAGATTATTTCCCCTCTCCCCCTTTCTCTTACTGTGGCTTCTATAAAAAATGCTATAATATATGCTTGATACATGATAGTCTGACAAATAAAATAATAGTTTTGAGGCAGGTGCACCATATATCTTGTAATATCCAAATCTATACATTGACTACATACATAAAACTGGAAGTTTCATGGTCTTCTTGGGTGGGCATAAATATATATCATTATTCGTTGTTTGGGCAAAAGTCAAATACGACACTTGAGATTGAATTTTACAGTCTGAGCTCGTTCCTTCCATGGTTCTTATTCAACTGATAATATTAATAGATCAATTAACATACTATGCACATATGATGATGCTTTTAATACACATCTCACTGCCTTCTCCATATAAGGAGGTATTCAAGACATTATTAACCTTAAGATTATGTTATGTGTGGGGTTCCATAGTTAGTTCTGAGAGTCACAATTTTTCACCTTTGCGTTTGAGTTAATATTTAGGAGTAGGACTAGTTGAAACAGGTTAAATAAAAATACCTTTCGTTTTTTGTTTTATTGCTAGAGTTATTAATAACCTTTTTAGTGGCTAATTATAATTTCCATCTTTCTTGCTTAATTTCCGTTGGCTCTGAAGGCAACTAATCTGGAGTAAGATGCCAGACGCTGCAAGGACCAAGAAGATCATGGTATAGCCTTAAAATAGGTATGCTATCATACATATATAGTGGGCTGGCTCGTTCAATCTGCACCTTGTTTTCATTGTGTTTGTATTCATGACAGTGCGAGACATGGTCAGTTTTCAAGTCCTGAATCTCTCTGGTAGTACATTCTCTTGCATTTTTTAAAATCTTTATGAATTTTTTTCGTATTCTTCCTTTGTGGCTTTAACTTATGATTCTTACTATTTATAATAGTAATTATGCTCTAAGATTTCATCATGTTGAGTCAATATACACTATGCAGAGAATTTGATTTGTTCTTACTTGGTATTCCAAGTTGTGCTCTTGAATATTCTGCTACTTACAACTGTTAGAACATAATGGTATATGTGGTCCAATGTCTAGCAACCATAGACTTCATAGCTTTGAGGCGTCATCATAATGTGTGTGTGGAAAACAGTATTTGGAATTTTAGATAATTATTGAAATTCTATTGTCCTCATAAGAATATGGTAAGAGACTGTATGTGTAACAGTTGATACATGTGTACCATCTGATATTTTTAAACATGACAAAACATGTAAAAGCCATCAATCCTACCCCTTGATGGGAAGCAAACAGATGCAGTCATGCTTTGATTTGGCTAATAATTATGAGAAAAAAATTTAAGAAGCAAAAAGTCACACCCATCTTTTCCTTTTTGTCATCAAGTAATCTCTGTCCCACGACTTGGATATTCTTAATCAGCTTTGACAAGAAAGAAGTAACTTAAGACCTTAGACCAAAGTAGGTTCTTTTCTTCGCTTTGTTTTGCTGTAGTTATAACTCTGATTAGGGAATTGTTCATCTCCGGCCCTTGCTGTTGTGTCGTTCTGCTTTGCTCGAGTTCAGAATTTTCTTGTCTTTTGTTCTCTTCTACTGTGAAGGCATGAAGGCATGTATCCTAGGTATATGACCAGTGTCTATCACTCTCGAGTCTCGTGCAACTGATCAAATGGGAAATTGGCATTTCTAATGCGGAGAATGAAAGAGTTATTTAGTTATGTTTTATCTATTCTTATGTTGAATGCATGTATCATAATGCTCGTTTTGCAAGTATCAGCATGTTGTACATGCATTCGAGTCTGATACTCCTTCGACACCCATACAAGTTGACACTGTCCAATTAAAAAATTATTTTTGGCCAGTTTGGAAACGTCCAGGCATAGCTTGACACTTAACAAGACATGGCTGTTGTTAGAAAAATTCAAAAATATGAATTTTTTTAATTAACTTTCAAAAAAACTTAAATATAAAAATAAAATTGGAAGATATGAAATAAAAAAGGTAAAGTGCTTACACTGGAAAATGAAAAATTTAAAGGAAAAGTTTAATTTGTAAACTTAATGATACAAATGCTTTTATGTTCATAGTTTTTATTTGTCTACTGGAAGGAAGGTCATAGGTGTGAATCTCATAAACAACCTCTTTACAAAACTATAAGGGTAAATTTGTGTATAATTGACCCTCATCTCTACTCTCATATAGTTGGGGAGCCTTGGAATAACGGTAAGGTTGTTTCTTTGTGATCAGAAGGTTATGGGTCTTGAGTATGGGAGGACTGTGTACAATTGACGGTCATCCCCACTCTCACAATGTCTGGGACTCTTGTGAATTGGGATTTGCCCTTTTATCTTAGGATACCATATACAATATGATACACTATTTACACATTTTGGGGAAAAAAATGAAGGGTTTTATATTTCTCATTTTTTTTATCTCTACAACATGAAAAAAAATGAACATGTGATCCACAATACTAACAACTACGGGTGTCATGCATTGATTTGGAGTCTCCGAGGCATTTTTACATAATTTATATATGAACGAATTTCAGTAGTTCATCGTTGGTGGTATTTATGAACTTGGTCTCTAATATTCTCATAAACAGAACCGCTCAAGATGGCTATTTTGTATTTTTTTGCTCTGTGTTTAACGTTTGTGCTTTGGTACAGTTCCAAAAAATAAGACACTGCTTTGGTGGATAATTTTTGGTTCTTAATTGTAGTGTTTTGCATTTCATCTTTACGGGTTTTACAGTTGATATTGTTAGTCTTTAGTGGCTAATTTGGTGTGGTGGTTATAAGTGAGTGCTTTGAGCAAAAACATTTATTGCAGCGGTTTAGAAAAAAGTGTTTCTCAGTGAGAATGCAATGCATCAAGCTGAGTTTGGTACTTTTACGTAACTCCGATTCTTTAGAAGTGTGTGATGAACTTGGTGTCGTAACAGCAGACATGATCGAAAAGCTAGCTACATGGAACTAAGTAATGTTTCTTCACTATCAATCTTGGAACATTTCACCGCTGGACATGGATATTGTTCCATAAAGTTATCTTTAATTTAGGTTCCTTAACAAGTGTTTACGAGATTTAAATTTAATGTAACTACAACAAAAATAGTCATTTGTGGGTCATATGGCTAATTAAGCTCCTTTACCAGCAGTGTAATTTAATTGAGTTATCTGTTAACTTTCAAAGTTTGACTTGTTAAATAATAAACAAGTAAATTTAAGTTGTTTTAAGCTTTATTATGATATTAGGTTTAAGCTTTATAGACTGACATTAAAAGTTTTGGGCAAGTGTCTATATATATATACAATAATTTTAGACAAGAAAAGTAATGCGAACCTGATGCTATCTGAATGTTTCAAAATCCATGTATAACCAGACAATCATTATTTAAACGTGATAGAACATTGCATGGTGAATTTCATCGCACGTAAGCATTATATTATATATATGTCGGATTTCGAAGTGGAAAATTTCCTAGTCAAAGAAAGAGGGAGGAGCCTCTGGTCTTGTTACATAATTTTTCAAGTTGAAAAGTACTACTCACTCTTCCACTAGTACAGATTTAACTATTAGGTACCACAACTCCACAAGCAACAGGATCCGTAAATTAAGCAAAGCTACAATTCCATTAGAAAGGATAAAAACAAATGCATTGGCATCAAAATACAAGAAGATAATAATAAGATAAAACCTCAGTGAGAATTAGGTGGCTGGAATCTTACTCCAGGCAAGTACCTGGACACAAATTCTCGAGCCAAAACACGGAGTTCCCCATCCTCGAGTTGTTGATCTGATGGATTGAAAAAGCTGCTCAAGTCAAATGATGTTGAATGTGGTTGGAGAGGATCAAAGTGCATGGATATGTTAGAGGCAATTTGCATGTCAGCATTTGATGCCAAATGATCTGAGGAAGAATGAAGACTTGTTGGTGAAGAACTTTGAAGGAGTGGAAGAGGAGGAGGAACTACTGGGATTGGTAGGCGCTGCATGGTGGCAAGACGGGCCTGAACATATGTTAACTCTGCCTGCAAGTTCATGACCTGCATGTGTCTCACAAATTCATAGCTAACAAATCATTTTGTGTGCTACCTGGCTATGGCATTATAAAACAAGCTTAATTAACTGCTATATGTTTTAGATATTGGAGTTTGTCATCTCTCTAGTTTTTGCAATTTAATAGGACTTTAATGTTTCTTAAATGTATTACTGCAGTTACGATGTCGTTTTGATAAAAATTAAAAAAGTATAATGAAAAATACTATTATAACTTTGAAATAAAATATAATTTTAAAATACCTTGATTTCTGCCTCAGATAACTTATATACAGCAGAAATATTTTTCCAAACTTTTTACTAGTTACAAAACACTATTTATTTACAAATGACTATGCTAACATATTGGGTAACAACTAAAAGTACTCATTGTTATGGACGAGGGATTTGGGCCTAGTCCAAGGCCCATATCATCTGTCTCACCACAAGACTGTGCACTCTACCACACCATATTTACTTCTTTCTTCATTCACATGCACCCTCACCTCATCATGTGATGAGGTATGAGCTGGTTACAGTTACACCCTCTGCATGTGGGCCTCACCGGGTAATGATTTTGGGATCATACTCCCTTCTTCCTATGTGAAAAGGGCTTCACGAATCCTCTCCATATTGTCTCGTTTGAATGGACATTGTTAAAAAAATGACTTTCTATGGCTTACATTTTTAGAATGAATTTTTTGAAAAGTTAAAACTATTTTATGTTTGGATGAACCACATAAAATGTATTTTTATAAATTGAAAAGTTAAAATTATTTTATGTTTGGATGAACCACATAAATGTATTTTTATAAAAAGTTATTTGGACGTTAAAAAGTTATTTGTATTTTTATATAATTAATTTTTATATAATTAATTTTTATATAAAATTAATGGATATATGATGATAACGGTGGTAGTGGGGTGAAGTTGTTGGAGTACGGTTAAGATAAAATTAGATTTTTTTAAAAATATTTAACTTTTAACTTGTGGTTTTTTTAGAAGTAAGGAATCCTAACTTCTTAAAAAAGTATTATTTTAACTTTATTTTTTAATTTTGCTTTTTCTAAAAGTTACAATTCAAACATATGTTTTTGTGAAAGAACTTTTTTTTTTTTAATTTAAAAAGGGAGGTTATAGTTACTATCGTTTTTTCTTAATACTCTTATTCATTGAATATTGATTTCTGTACCATCCCCACGGTTATAAATATGATCAAATAAATTATCATCATTAGATTTACAGAAATTAACGATTAAGATTTGATAATAACAAATAGTATGAAAGAAAATTAGTAACCATAACCTTTCCATTCTTTGAAAACCTCATCCAAATGCGACACCCTAAACACCATATTTCTCATATCTAAATACTATAGTTCATTCATTTGTGTTGTAGATTCTGAAAATACACATATTTCAACCAGTGGCTTGTTTAAACTTTGTTCATAAATCTAATGCGTATTAGGGTATACAATTATTTTGTGATAATAAAGAATAAATATAGCCTTAAGAAACTCTGGGTCTGGTGAGATGCACTGAATCTTTGGTAGTACCAAAGATTTATTCCACAAGTCAGATCACTCATCATGATAATATCATAATATACAACTAAAACAAATATATGTAAGCATCAAATTCAAAGTAATTGATAAATCATAATTTAAAAAACTGTAACTATTTTTTTGTGTTGTAGAATCAAATTTACATATTTCAACCAGTGGCTTGTTTATCTTTGTTTTCTGTTTTGGTTTTTAACTTTCAAAACAAAAAAAAACACACAAACAACTGTTTTCACATTTTATTTTACAAAACAGTTTTAAGAATAAAAAAAGCGAAACACAATCAAACAGACCCTCTATTTTTTCACTAAACTTTTTGTTTTCTTCTGCTACTACTATATTATATGAAAGGGCCGTGAAATTCTTACCCAATTATAATATGATTTTTTTTTTTCTGCTACTGTCTGTTATCTGCTATATAATATAAAAGGGCTGTGAAATTTTTGTTAAAAAACAAAAAACAAAAAAGCACAGCATGATTTTCGATGTCTATAACAGAATTCAGAAAATTATTTCCTAAAAGCAAAAAGAAAAAGAAAAAAGATTTGCCATTATAATAAGAAAATGAATGATAGTAATATTTCCTCTTATAATAAAGAGAAACATTACTTATAAGTTGCACCTCAAATAAATTATTTACTATGTATAGGTATTATGAATAATATCTGATGACTTAACATTTCTGTAGCCAAATCAAGAGAGAAAAATTTCCGAGGAAGGAAAATTAACTGACTCAAAATAGCTTTTACCCAATCATAAAGCAGACAAAAAGTATAGAAATGTCAGAGATAAACATAGAGATTATGCCCTCTTACGAGCATCAAGTACCCGGGATTTTTAATACATTTTGGAATACTCCAACATCTATATTATGTACACGCATGTGAAGAATATTCTCATTTATTCTTAAAGTTTAATATTGAAACTTTTAATATTCCTTTTGCTGCTTCTTTAATTGCAGCAGAGAAGACAATCAATCTTATCCAAACAACTTTTCCTTTCTCGCTCATGGGGCAGAGAATCTAGAAGGGATTATTCGTAATTCGGTAAATAAACACATAAATAATGGAATTCTGCCTAATTAAAGTTAAGGAATCTGTTGGTGTATATCTGCCCAATAATGGCTACCAAAAAAAATAAATATTATAGTGCCAATGTACTGTGTGCAAGTCTTAAATTACTAATTCCTCTGGTTAATCACAGGCTGCATGCATGAATATGTACAGAGGCTATGCCACTCAATTATTGCATCTTAGAATTTAATTACATTAAATCCATTCTCAACGAAAAGGAAAAGTTTGTTGCTAATGTGTCACGCATAAGATAATGAAACTTTATCTAGTATTTACATCAATCAATAATCATACCATTAGCCCATAGACTGGTCAAAGCAACATTAGAAACTGGTAGGTTCTTACAAGATGCATAAAATAATATGCATTTAATAAATTAAATTTATCAATTTATGTTCATTGAAAGTCCTTGTGGTCTTTTATTCTGATGATACATTTATGAAATTATATAGTTGATTTATATAAAGTTTAATAGAGTGTCAAAAATGAGTACCGGCATTGTCTTATCCTTGTGGATTAGGGTTGCTTTTGGATATGTGAATTATCGGTGCTTATGAAGGACTTATTGTATGTGATAACAAATCACTGTATATAAATAAGGGGTTAGAGAAGCTTTTTAATGGAGGGTGTGTGTGTGTGTGATGACAGATCCATAAATAAAGGGTTGAAAATACTGTGTGTGACAACCAGAGAGATTAGGGTTTCATTATGAGCAACCCAACATAGGGCCCACCAATTTTTTTAGCTTATGCCAAATCTAGCTAAGGTTATTTAGTCACGTTTAAAATGTGCTTAATTTTTTAAAATCAACCTGCAAAATAATTACAGTGATTTAGCCACATTTAAAATATGATCAATTTTCAAAAATCAGCCCGGACCAAGACCTTACCCTGCCCTAACATGGCTCCATCACTATTATGAGACTTAACCCTTTATTTATAAGAGATTTTACCAATCATATTCATTTCTCATGACTAAAAAAGAGGTTCATTACATGAATCAAGAACAGACATGTGAATTTTCAATTTTTTTCATGGGGTCTATGACACTCGCGAAATCCTTAAAGACTCTATACTATTTATTATTCATTATAATAAAATGTTATTAACTTCACCAAATTTCAAGTACAAAGTGAAATATTAATAATGGTTAAAATAATAATCCACGGAGGGGAAATCCGGAAGACTTAACATCCTAATTCCTAAGGTTAGACTAAAATTTTCTCACAAATTAAATATAAAGGGACTATTCCAATGTTCACGTGAAGCAGCATAGATCCATTATTTTTGTAGTTAATTTAATATATTGTGAATATTGATTACTATTTGCTAATAGACAAACATGTGTGCCATAAACTATGTGTAGCAATAGATTCAAAGTCAATACTAAAAATATTTGAATATTTCTCGAGCTGCTAATTGCGTTGCTTGGTAGCTCCGACAAGCAACAAACAAGCCTCCATAGTGAGCCACACCCACTTGGCGGCTTCCACCACCGTCCCTCTCTTTTTTAAAAAATTGCAATATAACATGAATTTCACAAAGTTTATTCATTAACAACCCTAATTTCCACAACACATGGACTTCAGATACCCAATTTTTTTATGCTAAAGCTAACCACTTAGCCCTTTTAGATAGAATTTGCATACCATAACATGGCATTAGTTATTATTATACACACTTTGTTCTAAAATAATGGGAAGGATCCGTTTATATTTTTTTTTAAATAATTATAATTATAAAAACTATAATAACTCTGAAATAAATTAAAATTACAAAAATACCATAATTTTCAACTCAAAACGACATTATATTAGACTTACTTCATATAACTTATCTGCAGTATAACTAAACTGCAGAAAAAGCATAGCCTTAGTTATTAGTATACACACTTTGTTCTAAAATAATTATAACTTCAAATATTTAAGTTTATTTCAAATTAATTTTTATTTTAAAAAACTCAAAAAAACTAATTAATTTTCCATTTTAAATAAAAATTTAAAATAACATGTACTATTGCATTATGTACACTACACATGGGCCATAGACCTTGAAATCACAAAACCTACCTACACTGATATAGGGGTACCCTAATTAATTAAGTAGCTAGTGTATGACTTCCATAGAAAACAAGGCCAAAGTTAACAAACGTGTCAAAGCAAACAGTGCATAGTTCATACTATTATATCCTAAATGGGAAGATCTTGACCTACGAGGAATGCAAAACAGTGATACTTGTCAATCGACTACACAAGAGAGAGTACAATTTACAAGACTTCACACCCCAGGCGCATGTTAGCATGATCACTAGCAGTGTTTAATTATATATGCATTAATTAACCCTTATCTTTCTTCTTTCATGAGTATTAATCCAGTTTAATTAAAAGAATCCAAACATAATGGAACAGTAAATGATTGATATCTACCATAAGAACTCAGGATTCAAGAACATATAAGCAAGTTAGCATTAGTATATATTCCCACAAATTCGGTTTGATACCTATTCATGGTTTATAGTTTGAAAATGACAAGTTATAACAAAATAAATAGAATGATTAATAGAGAGAAAGAACTTTCAAAGAGGTTGTAACTAGGGATAGTATTATTATGCACACAAGATCTCTATCAACGGAAAAAATAACAATATAAATGAATTCAACACCATATTCCAACCTTTAAGTTATGAGTCTTATTAACATATATATTCTTATAGACTTTTTATCATTCGCATTTCAACTTTTCCCACATTCTCTTCACTTCTTCAACATATTACTTGGTGTCTATTCAGAAATTAATGCAACAAAACTCAAACATTCAAAGGAAGGGAAACAAATCAAAATCCTTGCAGGATTTGCTTCTATAAAGGGCCGAACCAGTTCAAATACCCACTTCGTGAGTGTCTCTAGGCAGTCATTCCCCTACTTTTTGCTTCTATATATAATTTTTTAACCCGTTTTAAAATCTCTTTGTTACCAATAAGTTAGCCATAAGCAAAAAGAAAAAGAAGGAAAATGAGGAAATGGAAAAGATCAAAACAATGAAGAAGGGAAAAAGGAAATTAATTGGAGTGATATATATAATATTAATACCTGTTGTTGAAGAGCAAAGATGTGACCAACACAACCATAAACAGGGTCTCTAACCCTAGCGAGAGCCTCATAGCAGAGAGTAACAACAGCATCAAGACGTTTATGAACTGGGATACGCATGAGTAACTTAGAGGCATTGCTAGCACCAAAAACCTTATGCACAGCAGCAAAATGTGCAGTTCCTTGGTCAGGGTCAAAGTATGGTGCAAATATGCAACCCTTCACACACTTTCTCCTCAGAAACTTGCAAGCACCACAAGGCCCACTTCTTTCACTTCCACCAATTTTACCTCCACAATCCATCCTCTCTCTCTTTCTTTCTAAGCTGTCTCTTGCACCACCCCCCTAATCTTTTTCTTGTTCAAGGTTCAACCAAATCCTTGTGGGTCACAAATAAAGACAGATAATAGAGATGCAAGGGAGATAGATGAAGGGCTTTGTTTGTTACTTGTTAACTTGATTTTGATATTGAATGAATAAGTGGGTGCTTTTGGTGGTGGGTCACTCACTTGACATGGACATAGACTAGTAGCTATATAGTTTGTTTAATTTATTTTTAGATTTTTCTAAAGGTTAAGATCGGCAAAACTTTTTCTACCAATTTTTTGTTTCTAATTCAATATCACTGATTAAGTTATAACAACTCGTCATAGTTAATTTAAGATTAAATATCTTTTTTGATCCTCCACAAATTTCACGATACCCGCTTTAGTCTCTAACAAATAAAAAGGTCTATAGCAGTATGTCCCTCAGAAATTCAAAATGGACCCATTTTAGTCATTTTGAGGACTGATATGGGTCTTTTTTGAATTTGTCAGGGACCATAATCTCAACTAAATAAGTCCATTTTGAATTTATTAGGGACCACGATGGGTCTTTTTATTTGCTAGGGACTAAGACGGGCATCGTAAAATTTGCTGAGGAACAAAAATGATATTTATTTGTAATTTAATTATGTAGTTAGTGGTGGTATAGTTGGTTTATTTTTAATTTGGCTTTAGTATATTTTTTTTTTTTGATTTACTTAAGTTTATATTATTATTAGACTTAATAGTGAGTTGTGGGGTGTGTGTTTGTGTAAGAGGGAGTGAATTTGGTTCAAAGAAAGAAACTTTAAAGCCACGCAAGTACTAGTAAGAAGGGAAAAATATAGGGAAGGGGAGAGAAGAGGGTTTGCGTGAAGCAAAGACAGTGAAGATGTTGGGAGGGTGAGTTAGTAGTAGGTGACAGCATCAGCTTCCAACAGCCGCATTGGAAGCACGTGGGACAAACATCCTATCCCTTCTTTCATTCATCCTAGATTCTAGACCTGTAATTCTCACATGTCACTTCTCATTTTTCTTTTCTTTTCTTTTCCTGCTCCTCAAAATGACAGAAAGAGAAAGAAATACATGACATGAAATACTGTTGGTGCCCAGTGCTTCAAGTAAATTATGTACTTACTTTTTCTTTCACCTCGTACAGATATTTACTGGGCCAGTCCAGTCATGCTTCGTGGCCCTGATTTTCTCCGTGGTACGAGATTAATTTTCGTTCATGACAATCCATTTGTTCTCTGTCTTTTGTGTGACATATATGTTTAAATATAAAGTATTTTAATATTTCTAATTTTTTACTCTACTTTTATACGATGTCTTATACATGTTAATATCATTGTTATTAAAATTGGTCTCAACGATTGACCCATAAATCGGCCCATTAATCCGGTTCAAGCAGTAGATTCGTTATGAAATTAAATCGGTATCAGACCGGTGTACCAATGAAGAATCGCAGTTCAATCGGATTCAAACCTTTGTCATGGTGATGGCCAGTAAAGTACTTACCAATAGACTCTATTCAATTGTTAGTTAAAATGTATCTTTTAATATATTTATTATATAATTTAATATAATTGTAATTTAACAAGTTAATTCAGTGTCATCCACTTATTCCGTGGCGGACCCAGAAAATTTATGTCCGCACATTGAGTAGATGCCTCGTAATTTTTTTTTTTGTAAAGAAAATTTAAATTAACGCTTTAATCCGCTCATAATTTAGTTGCTTCCACAATAAATGATGAAGAAATCATGGGAATGAGTATGTGACTGAGGAGGAGGAAGAATAAGTTTTCTCTCTAATCAATTTGTGTTGCTACGTTATTTTAATCATTTTTGTTCGTTGCTACATTACAAACTAATATAAGAATAAATATCTTTTTGATCCCTAACAAAAAAATTTGATCCCCACCTTAGTCTATTATTAAAAAAATATTTACTTGGTCCCTATGAAATTTAAAGTGGACCTATTTTAGTCTTTTTGAGTGACAAATGTAGGTTTTATTTTGATTTTATGAGAGACCACGATTTTAACTAAATTGATCCATTTTGAATTTTTTAGGGATTTTCTCGAGACTAATTTTTGATAAGGGACTAAAGTGGAGATCATGTTTTTTATTAGGGACTTAAAATGATATTTACTCCTAATATAAATATTGAATCAAGACATAAATAAAGATCTACATGGCTACAACAACAAAAACAACAACAAAACAAATCCTAAATTTCATGTCCGCACTTGCGGAGATGTGCGTTCACCTAGGTCCGCCAGTGCACCTATTGAATTAGTGGTCCATGGACCCAGTATCTCGACCGAATAAATAATCCCTATAAGTTTAATAACATTGGTTAATACATATCATATATCACCAACAATATATTTTTCAAATAATAATAAATTTGTTTTCCTTAATTTAAGATATCGAGAAAATAATTTTGAGAGAGCCTCCCTCTTATATGGGTTCAACGAGCTCGGACCTGACTACTAAGATAATTAATGTATTTGTTTCAAATTGTGACACCATTGATATTTTCTGATTTAATGGCTCTCAGATGAGGTGTCAAATTTTAAATTTGACACTGATGTCAAAGGATCCCACCTCTATATATATATATACCTCTCTCTCTCTCTCTCCTCTCTCTCTCTCTATATATATATATATATATATATATATATATATATATATATATATATATAGATATATATATATATATATATGTAGGATCCTTTGACACTAATGTCAAATTTGAAATTTGACACCTTATCTTATCTGATAGTCATTAGATTAAAAAATATCAATGGTGTCACATGCTTAAAAATCAGAGTCGTTGATCTTTTTTTGATCTAATGACTCTCGGATGAGGTGTCAAAGAATCCTACCTCTCTATAAATATTAATGGATTTAAAAATGTCAATAATTCATTAACACAAATAAAAGGCACCACTGTCCACTTAAAAGCGCGCATAGAGGATATCTACCTCTCTATAAATATTAATGGATTTAAAAATGTCAATAATTCATTAAAATTGGCTCAACTGGTATAATGAACAAATAAAAGGCACCACTCGTCCACTTAAAAGCGTATCGAGATTGATGTCTGTGTTCATTTTATATCTGCATACTAACTAAATATGAACATTGGATATTTTGCTCAAACATATCTGGACATTTTGAATGCACGGAACAAATATGCATGTAAGTACACTAAGCGCCTCATGAATGTTTTTAATATTTAAGTTATATATATAACCTACTTGGAGAATGGGTATTGAGAGTTTTTGTACATAAAATCACTTGTGTGAAACATGTATCTTATGGTATTGGTAAGACTTGCTATTCTATTAGCTTAAGATTTGTGAGTGAATGCTTATATATCTAACATTGAAGAGTTCGCCATTGAAAGCATTATTGCCAATATCTAAAAACAATGACTATCTCGGTTTGTAAAAACTCATTGTTTATTCCCTCTATTTTTTTCTTCCAATCAGTGTTAAAATGAATTATAGTAGCTAGAAATATTCGTTTGAGCCAAATATTTTGCAATTACAAATACCAATCAATGTGTACTTGCTCCCAGTGGAAAGGGTTCGAGTCCCTTTAATTAAGCATGTGGTATTGTACTCGATCTCAAAATTCATCTGTATATAAAAAAAATGTTAATCTCTCATCTAATGAGTGAGCAAAATGCTACAAAACTAGAAAATAACTTAGCATACAAAACATTTAAAATAAAAGCACATATTGTTGAAAAACACACATGTTTTAGTTTTACATTGTGGAAGACTACCTTAATTGTTTGGAATAATAAATTGAATAATAAATTTCATAGACTGAATAGTAAAAAAGTCTATTAATTTTTATGAGTATGCAACTTTTAGTGTGCAATTTTTTTACTCACTTAGCAACATTTGACATAAAGTGTAACTTAAGAAATAAAATAATATTTGAGACTCCTAAATTGGGGAGAGTATTTTAGAGGATAAAGTGTGAACTCACAATTATTAATTAAGAAATCAACAACTGAGATCATGATAAAATATATAACAAAATGTGAAATTTTTATCTAATTCATCAATTTTTTGATTGCCGATACTTTGTCTTGTCCTTTGAAATATATCTCTCAAACCAAATTCTTTAAAAAGTTATAGTATTGCACTAAAAAAAATGACTAAATTGAGTTCCAGGAGTGCTAAACGAACTAGAGGTCTTTCAGGGATCTTTGGCTTGACTCGTGAACGCTTGGACTTACATGTTTAAAATTAATTGTTAGAACCAGACTTGAATTTGTATAAAAAACTCGTTTAATAAAAAAGCCTTAGGCTCCAATTTAAAAGTCTGGCCTTAGAGTCTAGTATATTATACTAACTTTTATTTTTATTTTATACTACTCGAAATAGTCCTCCCTCTATCTCTCTTCAACCCATTTCATTCCATTTAATTGGTTAATCACATTTTTTGAAAAAATTTGTTCTATATTATGCTATTTGGCATATATTGAATTTATCAATTTTTGTGAAATTATTGGTGTTGTTGATCATATATTCTGTTTGGATAATTTCTTATTGTCTTATTTTTCTAACGGGTTAAATCAGACTTTTTTTTTGTAAATAAGGCAGATCATATGTCAATAACTATATTCATAACAGGTAACAGATTAGAGCTTAGTCTTTTAAAATCAAAGTCTGCCTTGGCTTGAGTTCTATAATTAAATAATGAGAAAAATTCACCAATGTCCATGTGGTTTACTTCAGAATCATCTATACCTATGTGGGTTTTTTTTTAATCAAATATTCCCGTGTGGTTTGTAAAATATAAAAAATCACATGAGCCTAAAAATCACATAAGCCTACGTAATAAAAAATATATCATTTTACAAATCACAAAAATATATATAATAAAAAAAATCAAAAGAAACATAAACATAAATCATAGGAGTATTGATAAACTTTTCTCCTAAATAATCTACCTTATAAGATTTAGACGACATAAATGAAAAAGAGACAAGTGGAGAGTCAAAAGGGACGTTCGAGAGGTGAATGGAACCCATACCGAGGAGTGAGGGAGAGGACTAAATGTGTGCAAGTGAAGTGACTAGGAAGCACAAAAAATCATGCGTGATGTGATTCCAACACATCAAGTCACAACACGGGCAAAAGGACCTCTACCAATGGTGTTTTAGTGAATATATTAAGAATATATTGTTATTGAAAATTTGAAATAGCTATTTCTTTATTAAAAATAAGGAAACAATATTTGATTTGTGCTTTTTTTTTCTAATAAATATAAGGTCTATCACTAACTGAATCACGAGAAAATAATTTTAATGTAATATGAGAAAATCATAATTCAAAAAATAATGTAATATTAATCATAAAAGGAGGGATAAAATAAGTAATATATATATATATATATATATATATAATTTTAATAACAATATACTAAATCTTCAATATTTTGGGAGTAGTAAAAATATTTTTGTAATGCTAGTGTAGCAAAAAGTAGAGATGACAAAATAAGTTAGCAAGTCCATGATTGTTGCCAACCTGCCAAAAATGAAGTGGATGAGTTGACCTACCTCTTAAAAGTGGGTTAAAAATATCAACTCGTTCTATTTTATGGCGGTTGGTGTGTCGATCTGTTTAAAAAATAACATAAAAATTAAAAAATATTATTCTATCAATTTTATAGCATTATTCAATTCACATTCCCATTAATTTTTTCTTATCTCAAACTTAAATATATGTTAATATTCAACATAACTGTCTTTAAATACTCATTTTTATCTTCATATATAAATAACTTTTGTCATAAATAAATTATTTTCTAATTTATTTTTTATACTTATCCTCTGCTACCTCTAACAATAAAGAATGGGAAGGTTAATAGGTGGAACACTGCGCGCGGTTGGAGATGGGAACTAGGAACATGGTGGTGTACAGGAGTCTCTAAGAACGTGCGTTATATACTTGGTTGCGTTTTCACTTTCTATCCAATCCATATAAAATGGATATCAAATCCCTACGGTAATTATGTGGTGTTTTCATTTAGTAATGAAATGCGAATATTTGTTTTTTCAAAGTAATATTGGATTTACAACCCATACCGAGTAACTATTATTATTGTGGGAGTCTGTTTGGTTATCAGTGGTGAGCCCAACACATTGTTCCTTTTGCAAAATGTTTTTTTTTTTTTTTTTTTGAATACACCTTTTGCAAAATGTTTATATTTTATATTTTTGCAAAGACTTATAAGTTTAAATTCTGGAATTGCTCCATTATTTCTGTAAGCAGGAGTTAGACTTGCCAGGTTGACCAATAGTAAGATTCAGTTTAGCTTGTGAGCAGGTCATAGACTCGGATTTGGGTCGTGTGACAAGGTTTATGGATACTCACACTTATATTGTTTTCACTTAATCTATAACCAATCAATGTAAACTCTATTGCATTCGAATATCCCAACAACCTCACTATAAAATGTGAAACTCTACATTAATATACTTCCCTTAATACTCCAGGCAAAAAAACAAAGAAACCCTACATGCATTCATTCAGCTATCATTTGGGTCCTCCACAACATAGCACATTCATCTACTGGTGTTGTTCTTACCTACATGCCATTAGTAGGTAATGTGATGTAAAAGATGCGAATGTATTTAACAAAAAAAAAGAAAGATGCGAATGTAGGGGAAGTGATAAAGTGATGTAAATTTACTTGACTAAAGGAATGTAGCAATGTAAATTAAAGAACAGCATCGGGAGTCACATGAAACGGAAATTTCTTGAAAGTATGGGAACCGGATGCAATAAAATGTTATTATTACTTCACGGGTGAAGTATCCAAAATACATAGTTTTCTTTTGTTTTTATAGTAACGACATGATTATTTGGGTCCATATAATATGGAGCCCAATAACTTCATATTAGCTCTAGAGTTTTCCTTAAGCTGTGCTAAAATGATTTAAATATAGATAAAAAAATATAGGGATTTATTAATATCATGTTACATGAGATAGTACTCTCATGTGGGTGACACAAATATGTGGGGTCTACAATTTAAAAAAAAAATTGGCACGAAATTCTATGGGTGTATGACATAAGATAGGTATCTTGTGCAACATGAGAGTATCATTTCCCTAAAATATATTTAAATATCGGAATTTTTCTTTGTAGATACCTTGGAGGTATCCATACACAACTTCCTTCAGCCACCTTATCTTTAGAATATGGCCCTAAGACTAATTCCTCATTGAAACGGAGGGTGCATCGGACCATTATCCCTATAAGTAAAAAATTATGAAACATTTTACGAAAGTTATAGCACATTTTTTTTGTCTAAAATAATTCTATAATTTTGTTAGGTTCTTCGTAGCAGACATTTTTGCATCCTTAGTGTAATCATTCCAACCAAAACTGGCATTAGCCTTTCCATAATAGTAATATAAATTTTCATGTCTCGTTATATAATTTCCTGAGTCCGCCCCTGGTCATACCATTGTCAGGCGGGTCATGAGAGTTCATTGCGAGAAATTACAACAATAGGCTAAGCTATTCCAATTGTAGCAAGTGGCATGGGTACGATATCATGTTTTAACCCAATTATTTCTAATATATTGAAAATATTTGTTGGTGGTGATGAAACCACATATTAATGCGATAGGGCATTTTTTAAAATTATGAATTTAAATCATTAGCATAATATTTATTGAGTTGATACGAAACCTGTTGATCCAAAATATGTAAAATATACCACTAAGCATGTGGATCAATATGAAGGAGTTGATCTAGCTTAATCAGAAATCTCGAATTTGAACACTTGAAAAAGTAGTTGTGTTAAAAACTTTGTATAGAAAGAGTTTTGCTTCCCACATAGTCCTATTTGGATCAAATCATACTAGTCGAATAGCCAACGAATCAATGGACAATATAAAAAAGTGCAAAATGTAACCAAGGTAACCTAGCACATTGATTTGAGGTCATTATTTAATTTGGATAATTTAAGAATAAAAAGTTGAAAACTTTTAATGGGAAAAACACTTCTTATATTGGAATTCTTCGATTTACATTTAAAGCTCTTTTTTTTAATAAGTATGAGACCCACTACTAGTTGAATCACAACATGATAAAATAATTCTCATCCAACGTGAAAAAATCAAAGTCCATTTTTAATAGGCCAAAAAAGATTTTGTTAAAAAATGCTTTAAAAGATTTTAAAAGATAATTTTTTTTTAATTTTATAAAATTTTGGAGCTAGAGACATGACCTTCGAAGGAATGTAGATATGTGCCTAGCAATAAGAATGGTAAAAGTTTAATTTAGTGGTCTCAAAAAGTTCATTACATAAAATTATAGAGAGTAGGGAGCATTTTGTCAACTCAGTTCAAACAAAGAATAGGTACGGTGATTCTATTCCTTCCGGCATACCACATGATCGCCAAACGTTAAGTCACTAATCAGATTAATAGAATTGCAAACCCTCTTCATCTAGCTACAGTATAAATTCAACTATACTATATTTGAATCTTTACTATTACAAGTTTTAATATTCTTAATATTGACTTTTTACATTTTAATAAAACATATTTATGCGGTATACAGCTCTATGCTTGGAATACCATGGTAAATTTTAGATTCATTCTTATAACGCTTCTCTTAAAATGGTCACCGAGGTTGTTTATGTTGAAATTTTAATTTTGATTTGGTAAGCTGAAATTTTAATTTAAGTGAGTTAGCATAGTCACAGATTTAGGAAACTTTGGATTAATTAAAGGGAAAATATTTTTGCTTTCGCTGCAGAAATTTTTTCTCTGTCACACTCTCATAAAAATAAGTGAGTCACACTTTGAAAAGAAGATAAAGAAGAAGTTAGTGGGATCCACTTATTTTTATGTAAATATGGCTTTTTCCGGTAGAAATATCCAACCCTTAATTAAATGTTAAATATTATGGAATATCCATTGATTTATTTTTGTTATTAGGTTGTTATAACTTATAAGCACTTAAATCTATGTGATTCGTGTTAAGTTTTGGGCCTTGTTACGGGTTTTCCATAATGGGTAGGTTAACCCATGCTATCATAAGAAGAGGCTCATATTCTTATGGTTGACCCATAAAGATCATAAAGTTTTGCGCATATAGATTGTTTTCAGCCCAAATTGTTAATATTGATTATTTTAAAAGATTATTTGGTCGATTATTTTATGAAGCTCGTTATTTATGAGTAGCCAAATATAATGGGTAAATAGATACTTTGTGCACACGCGTCAAGTAGTTTATTGTATAGGAGCAAGCTTGTTGTTAGTATGCTTTCTTCTAGTTACATGTTGGCAACTAAGGTTGATGTAGTTGTTTTATACAACAAGCTACTTTACCCCTTGAATCCAATGGCGCACGCACATTGTTGTTTGTGTCCGCACTTACATATATAAGTTTGAGAATCTTTTTTTTAAAGGGGAGGGTGATTTAGATAAGTAAAAAAAAAATTTAGGAAGATTGAAAAGGAATAAAAGTAAACATAGGCCCAAGTTAAAATCGGGATTTTACCTAAAATCGAAAGGAGGATAAAAAGGAATTTTGATGAAATCGTTTTGATTAAAAAAATTAGAAAAATCACAAATTTAAATCGGGATTTTAACTAATATGGACTCAACTCAACCAACCCCTATAATTAAAAGCGCTTAAAGCTGCCTAAAAAAAAAAAGCTTAAAAGCTTAAACTCTACCTCATTGCTTTGTCTCTTCTTTTTTTTTGAAACATAAACTTTATTAGCTCCAAACCTTAATAGACATCAATGATTTCTAAAATTCAATCTTCATCAAGGAATGAAGAATCGAAGAATGCTTTTGTGATCGTTCTATTGTATCTTCTTAGTTGACTCTTGATTATTTTTTTTATGTTAAGTTTAAGTTTTCTTTTCTTTTCTTTTCTTGTTTATATATTTTTTTAATATATTTAAAATTTTCTTTAAAAAAAACCTTCGGGGGTGCTTCCCCCAAACCGTAACCCTAAGTGTGCAGACATAAAAAAAATTCTGGGTGTGCCACTGCTTGAATCAATGATTGTTGTTTTATTTAAGTATTTTTGTTGTTTTATTTAAGTATTTCATATTATGAAAGATATTGATGATGTCATTGCATTATATTAAAATATATGGATTTAAGAGCAAAGACAAACCTTGATGCACAAAATTCCTCAATTTGCGAGGGTAAGAGTCGATTTGTATACAATTTTATCCTTATATTTTCTACAAAAACCGCTATTTCACATCTAAAATTATATTGTATTGATGAATTGTCTCATCAATCACATGTTGATTGAAATTTTGGAAAAAAAAAATGTAGCCCATTAATGTTATGTATCTTGTGGGAGGTAGATATCGACTATATATTGTTATCTCGTCAATAGTGGTTGGTTATAAGTCTCATATGCTTCAACTACTAATATAACCTAGTTTCGTGCTCAAGCGTGTTTGGTTACTGTTCATGTCGTAAAACTTGAATTTTGAGAGACTTGTTAAGAACTTGAAAGTGATCATTGGAGATAATTTTCTTTTGATTTTTCTTCTCTATGGTTACAAGGGAGATACTCTGGTGAGGGATGTGGAAAAAGTAAGCTGAATATGAGTTTCGAATTCATTAAAAACTGAACATAGGATCAAGTGCCTCACATCAAGGATAAATCTTACATGTCAGCTAATTTTATTTTTTTTCATGTCAAATTTTTTTTTATCTCCTTCTGTCAAATTTTTTCTCTCATACTGTTCTTATGCACTGAATCTTGATATATTAGTAATACCAAAAATTTATTCCGCAAGGAAGTTGTGTCACTGCCAACGAAGCTAGTTTAAGATCTTATCATTTCGTTTGAAATTTTGATAATCGCAACCTGTCAGTAACATTTCTAATATATAGGCAATATAAGTACCAGGGATATATAAACCTTCAATAAGGCTTGTATCATGTTTAATACCTTGAAATAAGGTTATCTTCCGTCCACTAAACTTATTTTAACCAAATAATAGAAAAAAAAGTTGAATCATTAAACTATAAGGTCATAGATAATTAATATCTTTGTCTCTTTAAAATAAAACATAAAACCAAAGTCATTCTATATTATGAAAAGACCTGAATGGTTCGAGCCATCAAATAAGAAAACAATGTTACTTACCCTTTGCCTTTCGTTGTGAAAAGTTCATCTTTAAGCATGTTGATTACTTTAGTTAGGCTCAATAAAATCCTCAGAACGTAAAAGAAGAGTCAAATTCTTTTCCTGTTTGAAAAAGGCCATATTAACTAGTTCATGGGGTTGCTTTTGGTCAAATAGGTTTTACCACTTTTTTTTTGTATCTTTTAAAAGTATCCATGTTATGAGGAAAGGTGCCATGTTCATGATTGTTTGTATTTCCACTTAGTTTATGTAAAAATACAAACCCACATACTTCATCGACAAGGAAAAGATACTTCATGAGAGTAAAATGGCTCTTGCATGCAATAGAAGCATAACTACTAGAAATCACAAAAGGGATGGAAAGGATCATAATATATAATAAGAATATAGAGCCACTAGATTTATAGATACTTTGACTATAATGAATTAACAAGGTATAAAAGTGATTCATTGATGTCATGATTGATATGGTCCAGGCCCTTTCTTTGACCCCTTTAATTTCAAGAGTTTTTGTAACATCATATTCCTTTTTCTTACCCTATAGTTTCTTAGCTACATAAATATATAATTGTACTTAAGCAGCTAATTTGCCTCTAGTTCAGGTGACATGCTATGGTTCAAAACACAATTATTCAAACTGAAATCCCTGAAAGTAATCATAATTAAATTGCATTTATTTTTTAATCATCCCCAGGTGTTGACCGCACGGGTGGGGGGGAACTTGTGGGGTCCTAAATTAGAATAGATTATCAATCTCTTCATGGTGCATTTTTGCTGTCAGTAGAAGCTTAGGTAGGCCTAATCACAGGACACTACCCAGACAAGAATTTATGTGCAATTCAAAGAATTAAATTGTGGATCTTGTATCATGTGCTGTAACGCTCAAGAGGGTCTTTTTTTATTTTGTTTTTTTGATTTATTTATTAATTTTTGCAAATATTTTGGGGACAATGTTGCTTGAACTACCTACTTGACAATGACTTTTTAAGATCATTATTATTGGTTACTTTATGTTTAAATGTTTAAGCTTTACTGAAGTTAATTTATAATTAATTGGGGGCTACTGTACTTTCAAGAATTGATTGTGTTTCTGGCTGAAGCTAATACATAATATCTTAATCACTGGAATGGAAATGACAAGAAGAAAGCTAATTTCTTTTAATAATAAAATGAAAAAAATGTTTTACAAAAAAAAAAGAAAAAAAAAGAGAGAGCAGTCAGTTGGAAAAATCATTTTTATTGAATTCAGATATGTTATTGGCTCGGTTGGGGTATTTGGTTAATGAATTACTAATTCAACCAATTCAATTGGATTTATACAAAAACATGTAAAATATAATAATTGGTGTTTTTAATAATAGTGTTTTATAAGAGTTATGTTGTAGGGAGAGCGATTGTGTTATGTTATAGAGATTTGTTTTGCGTGCCGGAGTTTTTTTTTTTTGCTGCGGGCCCGACAAAATATTGTGAATGTAGGAAAATTTTCGTGGTCATGTTAAATGATAAATGATAAACCCTTAATAATAATATGGTAAATGTTGCTGACAAGCTCCATCAGGTCGAATCGGTCCATGGGCCGGTTCCGATTCAGCATAAATTTGATAAAATTGAAAAAAAGACACAAATAGTTGAAGAAGGTAAACCATACTCAACAACCAGCCTGATGAGAATTATTAATAACATTATAAATATTTGTGCAAATAAACTTTGATATAGTTTTGATTAAATTTTTTCCAAAGTATATAGACTGACATAACATGAAAATGACAACAATTAACGCCCCACTTCTCATCTTATAAAACTTTGGCATGTTGACTAGAGCACAAGATGCTAAGTATTTATTTCTTAGCGGTGAAATCTCTATTGTTTACTATTGGTATGTTCGAGTGTGAGTAAACTGTTTCAAGTAGAAAAGTGAAAAATATCTCAATTGTGACTCTTTATAAAGAGAGTATATACGAAGAATTATCCAGAGTGAAAAGCTGAATGTTATTATGTTGTTTACTATCCCCTATATAGACGTAAGCATATTTTACTAAATCACTTTAAATTCTGTCTTTTCACCTACCGTGAATTTGTAACAATATTATTATTACGGTCTGTAATATTAAAATAACTAATAGAAAGAAATAAATAACAAGAGAATGTTATTTTTGCTTATGGGTGTCCTTGATAAAGATTTTTGCATAAATAAATTTTTTATTTTCATACTTAGAAATGTAAATAATCAATTCAACACAAAAATTTAAATGGTCGAATGAGATTACATTAGTGGTTTTATATTTCTCTAACACGTTTCCTCACACGAGATTCCATTGAACTTGAAGATGGATGATGTATCAAACCCAGTCTACTTATGTTTAGAAATTCCACAATACATAATTACTTATTAACTGAATGTGCAGATGAAGAACGAACTCATGATCAATTTGTTACGGAGGCTTTCATATCATATAACGAATTAATTCAATATAAAAATTTAAACTGTTGGGTGAGACTACATTAATAATTTTATATTTCTCTAATAAGAAATAATTTTGAGAAAAAACATGATTGATAATATAATTTATTTCTATTCCCAAAGAAAAATAGGTATTTAATACAGATAACACATTATATAATATTTATATCTAATTATGTCTTAGGGAATTAATTTTTTTCTTCTTATTTTTGACAATTTATATTCTCATACAATTGGTTCATTCTTTGAAAAAAGAAATTGATTTTATATTTTTATATCCCAAACTAAAAATATAGATTTTTAGAAACGTTGTCGTGCACATTGTATACTAATAAAAATAATATTTTCCAGCTACAAAAAAAAATTAATAATAATCTTTTCCAAAAACACAAATAGTTAAATGAAGGTTAATAAACAAATTTTATATTTATTCTAACATAAGTAATTCTATATCTTACATAAAAATCATTTTTGGAAATATAAATTATATATTCTCCTGAAAAAAAATTGTCCCCCTTCTTTGCTCTCGTCCAATCAAATGACACAGCGATGTTTATTGATTCACTAGAATATTCACGAGTTTCATGAAGCTTGAATCTCAACCAACTATGAGTTTTATAAGAGTTATATTGTAAGAAAAGTGATTGTGTATGTCACTGAGATTTTTTTTGCATGCCGAATTTTTTTTTTTACTGCAGGTCCCACAAAATATTGTGTGTGTAAGAAATTTTTGATGGTATCATTAAATGATAGATGATAAACCCAAGAAGATGAACGGTTTGGTAACAGTTTGTAAATGTTAATTTGGATTCTTTTAATTTTTTAGAGTTAATTTTAATTATATATATATATATTTTGATAAACATTAAAAATATAATTTAAAGTGAAGTAATATATATCTAATTATTTTTTAATCATTTACCTTCTATGATTATTTTTATCTAAATTCATCCTTAACATCATTATAAACTTAACTAATCTATTTATTAAAATAGAGCGATAATAAAAAAAAATAAAAAAATAAATTGGAAACTAAAAATTCAAAAAAAAATACTAGTTGCATATCTAAAAGGATATATATCACGTCACATATCTAATCATATAATGAAAGTTGTGTAAATTTAAAGTGATATATGTATAAATGTGTGTAGGTAAATGTATTTGTGTTAAATTTTCTTTATAATAAATGTGTGATGTATACATATATGGATCTGGATCTCTCATGACATCAGAGTACTGTTCGACCTAACGAATTTAGAAAAATTAATGGTTGTCAGAGTCATACACATAACACGTGTCTTTGTAAATGATAAGATTCATTAAAGCCTCTGTCATCGCTTCCCCTTCACATCACAGCAGTGACAAACCGGACGGCGCGATGATTCACTGTTACAAACTGTTTTGAAAATCTTTTCATATTCTATCCAAAAATAAAATAAAATAAAAATCTTTTCATATATTTCAATTTTGTTTTTCTAACACGAGAGGAAATTTTAATGGGAGACTGTATTGTGAGACATTACTATCTCACCTAGTTAGTTAAAATCATTTCAGAAAATAAAAAATTATAATAAATGTTATGTGCAATAACATATTGTCTACACTATTGACTAAGTTTTATAATTTGTATCTAAATAGCTTCAAATTATTTTTTATGTTATATACATTTTGCTGCTTATGATATGTAATTAAGCCATTCTTTTCTTTTTTTGGTAAATATTAACCCATTCTTTCATCAAAATAGAGGTAAAGTGATAAAAAATTTGTTTGATTATGTTCTGATTTTGTGGTTGTTAAAATCATTTTGTAAAAGAGTTAATGAAATATATGTTTTTTATTTTAAAAAGTAAAAGTTAAAATACAAAACAAAATCAACTCAAATTTTTTATAAATTTTATTCTAAAAATAAAAAACAGTTATAACATTAGATTTATTTTTTACAAAACACGCTTTATCTAACAGTTTTTTTTATTATTGAAAATTAAAAAACTTTTTTTTAAAATAGATTTCGAATATGTCCAATATTTTTTTCTCTACTTTTTACATTAAACTGAAACTTTTTTTTCTTCTAAAGATAACGTTAGATGTTACACAAAAAAACTTTAGTCACTCAAGTTATAACATTATAACAAATAAATCAAAAGATAGATTATTCAACCTATTATTTTTTTTCCCTATCTTTGTCTATTACTTTTTAATACTGTTAGATCAGAATCTAAAGAGTAGATAGAAAAATAAATGTTAATTAAGATTCTAATACAATAATATTGTAAAGTGATAGGCAAAACAAATAATATGTAAATAACTTATCCCTAAAACAAAAGTATAAGTATATATAATAAGTGTCTTTGTAATACTCGTTGTCAAAACTCACTATATAATAAGGGTTATATTTATCTCATGTTATATAAGAGAAGCCAATTTCATACACATACAAAAGAAGGATGAATCTCACTTCTATTTTTTCTTTCTTCTCTTACATGTGAGTTTTACTTATATTTTTATTTCTACTACATGAGATAATTTTTTTCTTACAAATAAAAAAACTATTTCCCATATAATAAACTGGGGATTTGATATATAATTCTCATGTTGTGAATCAACTAGTGGTGGACCTCATATTTATTAAAAAAAAAAAACTTTGCACGTACATTAAGGGCCTGTTTGGAGCACCTGATAAGGAAGATATGATAGGATAACTTATCATATCCTATTTTTATCTCTTGTTTGGTGGGTCAATAGGATATGATTAGCTTATCCTATTGTCTCACCTATCACACATGATTTCTTATCCTATGGGGGGAGTTGGGTTAGGATTCAACATGGTAGGATATCAATATTAGATACCCAATATATCCTCACGCTACCCAATATATTCCCACACTACTCAATATATTTGTATTTATTGCATTATATTTTTTTTTGTTTTTCTTTTCGCCTTTTACATAATTTTATCATATTTTATTTCACCTCATATATATTTTTTTCATATCATACAAAATAATAAAAAGTCATTAATATTTGAATTCCCATATAATAATCCACCGAGAAGAAAATTGTTGAAGGGGTAGATGCGTTATTTTCATTTTTTTTTCTTTTCTTAAAAGTTAACTGCTAGTGAGTCCCGTCTCAGAGAACTGAGGTCATCGACGTGAAGTCTTGAACTCTTACCAGCCGTTACGTTCACAGTCACCCGTTACACGTGGCGCCCTCACATCTGTGTGGGTCCTCATACTGCCTTTGAACTCCGAGCCCAAAAAGTTGAGAAAAATTAATATGCTCCCGGTGCAATCCACCTTTTTCCCAAAATAGAAAAAAATTAGGACATGGAAGAAAATACTTAAAATGATAGGGATCAAAATGTCATAAAAAAATTCTTATTTTGGAAAAGGGAACACTCAATGATGATGCACCGGGTCCATATTAATTTTTCTCCAAAAAGTTGACTCTTTTTCTTTCCTTCTTATATATTTATTATGGGTTTTATAATTTTTTATGTTAAATTAGAATTGAAATCTCATGTTGTAGAGATAAAAAGTATGTGGGATCCATGTGTTAAAAAAAATTATATGTAGGACCCATATCAGCATGGAAATCGAAGAATGTGTAGGAAAGTTTGAATTCTCATATTAAATGATAAATATAAAACTCATTTATTATTATTATAACCCTTAAATAAATCGACCGCGTGGCGTATGTGCTTTTGGGAGTATTTTCAAGAATTATGGTAAAATAATTAAAAAAAATTGTTTTAAGTGATATATAGTTAATGGTAAGAATATTCTAACTACTAAATATTTTCACTACTAACTTATTATCCATCATATCACCATTGGATCAACGAGAAAGAATGTTAAAAAGTTTATGAAGAGAGAGAAAATATTAATCTAACGGTGATTAGATAAGTAATAAGTTGGTAGTGAAAAATTTCGATAGTAAGAATATCCCTCATCATAGTTGATTTTACTTAAGTAAGATTTAGAGTATAAGTTTTTGTAAATATAATTTTTTTTTAAAAAAACTATTCTTACTATAATATAGATGTTTTCCGGCTCAAACATAATTATCTTCTTTGAAAAATATATATGATTTATTCAAAAAATAATTATAGTAAATTTTTTTCATTGAATAGCTATCATTTAACTTTGGGGTTGGGGATATATTATTTTCTTACAGAAAAAGATTACATTAACTCTTTTCATTTAAAGGTGGAAATAAATTATCAATTTCAAAAGATTCTTTAAGGGATTTTGTTATTTAATAACTAAAATAAAAACTCGTTCTTTTATTATTATAATATATTATCATACCATTTAATACGTATAACAATACATAAAATTTATTTAGAAATATAAAAATAATCATTACATGATGATACAATCTTTTTACATTAATAATGTAATTAAATTAAAATATTATTTTAATATACATCAAATTTAAATTGGTAACTATAGTTTTGGAACTGATTAGTTGCTTCACTATTTTTTATTTTATTTTTGAACTGAGTTGAGTCGCAGATATAACTTATAATAAAGGAAACCGTACATTTGGAATGCAAATTGGTATAATTTTTTTGGTAACAAAAATATTTCCTCTACAATACCTTTAAGTTATTAAATAATTATTTTTCTTTTTATATATATATATAAGTTATTAAGTAAAATTTAACATTAGTGATTAAGTAATACCTACGAAAGTAATTATAATGTGTGACGTAATCATTTAAGAAATGTAAGCAACAGATAGGGAATAAGACAGATCCGTTTACAAATTTTTTTGAATTTTTTTTACAAATTGCACTATCTTCTCCCGGGGGAAGATGGTGTAGTTTATAAACAAAAAAAAATTGTAAATATAACCTGCCCCTGTAAAGAAATATAATAATTTTTTTTTTCAATCGTCAGTCTCAACTCTCAACTTTTAAACTAATTGTGCAACATTTATAATTTAAATGTCATTGTGTCTCTATTGAGTTTATTTAATTCTGAAATTTACTTATACTCATAACATGTATGTTTTATAAAAAATACTTTTGTACAAATTTTTCTTCTCGCAAGACACAGAAATATTAAATGGGCATTATTTATGGCGGATAAAACGATAAACGTTAAAAAAAAAAAAAAAGTGATGGGTTAAATGGAATACCCGGTTACAATTCAACAAAAATAATAAGTTAAGCGGGAAAATTAATAATTTAACCTACCACCAAAAAAATATTTTTAAAAAATGAAAGTAATTCAATGAAATAATTTGTGCCACTTGACCAAAACTCGCGATACAAAACATGTTAAAATAAGTAAATAACCCAAAAACAAAAACAAAAAACAAAAAAAAAATTAAAAACTGAAAACAAAAACCAAAACATGTTTGATTGTGTTCTGGTTTTTTTGTAAAATAGTTATGGAAATATTTATTTTCTATATTTTTTTTTTCTTTTTCAAAGTTAAAAATCAAAACAGAAAACAAAAACAACTTATACATGTTCTCTAAAATTGATTTTAAAAATAAAAAAATAGTTATAGTTTCAAAATATTTTTTATAAAACAGGTATTACCATGAGTTTTTTAATTTTTTTGTTCTGAAAACTAAAAAACTGTTTTCCAAAACAGAAATCAAACGGAGCCACATTCCGAGTGGGCCAAGTGCTCGAGTGTCAGTCTTTGATATAATTCGTCACATGGATAAAATTATATTTCGGTGATAACTCAGTTGGTGCATGAGAGTTGAGCAGTGAAAAAGAAAAGATTTTGATTCGATCCCCATATGTATTATCGTTAGGAGAGATTTAAAATCTTTATTCCTATAACCAGCTCAAAAAGTTGAACTTTATTATAGGGATATCGGAGAGCTTACTTGCTTCAAAGAAATAATTAGAATATGTTTAAAAAAAAATTATTTATTTTTTATACATGTAACAGTTTATTTAGTTCTACTCTCTTAGAGTTTAACTTTTTTAATAAAATTAAATTTAATTATTTCAATTCTATATCCAATTTTTTTTTTTTAAATACACTAAACAAAATGTAAAACCCATATTATGTTTCTTTTTCTGGTAAGGAACAAAGTCTAATAACTACATTAGCTGGTATGCAACTCCTCTCTGTCTCTCTCTATATCTCTCTCACATTCATCTTTATTCAGCATCCACTATTTTATTACCAACTCAAAATATTTTAAAAACACAAATTAATTATCCAATTTAAGAGAACTTGGGGAGGCTCAAATCATTTTCTAACGTAAGTCCAAAACTCATAGGCGAACCGTTTTGGCATTTTGCAAAGAAGAGGAAGAGAAAAAGTGTGTCATTTTCAACCCTTATGTGATTGAAAGAAGAGAAAAGCATAGTTGGCGTCTTTTTGCCTCCACGCAGCTTAAAACACGCAGAGGCAAAATATTAGTCACTTCCCTTGACACGTTTTCACAATTTCTTATTTTAAACCTTCCTTTTGGAGTCTGCAACAAAAAACAACCTCTTTCAAACATTTACATCACAACACTAATCTTCTCCAAATCAAAAGCTTTCCTTCATTCATTCCCATCACATGAATGAATACATAACATGCTATAAGAGAGTGTGTTTTAAGAGCATGAGTGAGTAATTCATTGAATGAAATGAAAGATAACAAGTGAAGATAATAGTAATAAGGGGACTTATCGCATGTTTGCTTCACGCAAGCAACTAAAAATGTGGGGGTTAAGTCTTTGCTCCCTCGCGTGGCTTTAAAGACTTCTTCTAACCTTTTTAAAATCCATCATTAAAATACTAACCCCACCAAACCCTAAATTACTACAAACACCACCATTCCCTTTCTTCTTCTTCTTCTTCTTCTCTTCCTCTTTCTCCTTCAAATTCTATGAACCCCACAAACACTACTTTCTTAACCTAATCACATGCCCCTCAACACCTTCCTATAAAAAGTTACAATCTTAATTATATCACTAATCAAAAACAAAAAAGAACAATATATAACCCATTGAAGATGAGTATAAACTCTAGTTGTAGCGGAAGTGCCGGTGGTGGAAGCGGTGGTAACGGTGGCGGTGGTGGAGGCCCTTGTGGCGCGTGCAAGTTCTTGAGGAGGAAGTGCGTGCCGGGTTGTATCTTTGCACCATACTTTGATTCAGAACAAGGTGCCACACACTTTGCGGCGGTTCACAAAGTTTTCGGTGCTAGCAACGTTTCGAAGCTTCTTCTAAACATTCCGGTTCATAAGAGGCTTGATGCGGTGGTCACCATTTGTTATGAAGCTCAGGCACGGCTGAGAGACCCCGTGTATGGTTGCGTTGCTCATATCTTCGCTCTTCAGCAACAGGTAATTAATTAATTAATAATTGATTCATTAGTTTTTATTTTTTATTTTTTTGGAATAGAATACCTTTATGATCATGTGATTCTAGATAAGGATGAAGACGTTGTTACATCTTGGCATGTTTATTAATTATTTGTTTGCTTGTTTGGCTGTCTTATCAGGATCTTCTCCCTGATAGTTTTTTTTTTTTGCCAGCGATAGAAGCTAGCTAGGTGAATCTTAGAATGTGGTTTTCTTTTTCTTTTCTTGACTTAAGAATATAATAAACCATACTATGGATTATTTCTAGATATTTAGAATTATAAGGTTATAGATTGTAGGTGTGGATGGTATATACTTTAATTTACTATTTAATTTACATGTCAGTACTTGCCAGAAACTGCAAAGATCACATATATATGTATAATATAACCCCCGCTTTTTTTTTAGCCAAGCATTGAAAAGATGATTAATTAAACCCCCACTTCCGATTTGAATTTTGATGCTCATTTTGTAACACCTTAGAGTTGTAGAAACTACTTAATTAGTGGTGGCAAAGTAGGCTCGTCCAGCACCATTAACCTGCCAAAAAATGAGTCATTCCATCCTATTTTAGTGGACTGAAAAATTCGGCTCACCTCACCTTGTGGGCATAGCGGATTCGCCCGCCGGTCCAAACGTTTTTTTACACTAACACACCCTTTCCCGCTATCAACCCGTTAAAAAATAAGTCTGCTCATTCTATCCCACTTTTGAGAGTGGACGGTGAAACTCAGCCAACCTAACTGAGCTGATTTTGCTGGCTCTAATTAAGGGAAGGAGAAAAAGGGAGAAGAATATTTAACTTTTTTTATTATTATTCTTATTATGATTATTATTTTCCTTTTGGGTTTACCGAGGATGAAGTTGATGGATTTATATATTTATAGCCTGTGATGAAGCTTTATGGAATCCGTTCATTTCTTTATTTAACATGTTTTATAGTTTTTAAAGAGAGGTACCTTCCATTCTTGATCAAGGGCTTTGTGCCCTCTAAAAGAGGAACAAAAGTTGGGTTTGGGCCTTTGGGGAAAGAGGAAACAAGGGTAGGGCATTCAGAGAGCCATGGAGCATTAGGGGACAGTTTCTATGCTTTTTTTTTTTTTTTTTACTGAAATCCACAATGCTTAATTGATTAAGAAATCATGTGGTCGGCGGTTACACAAATGGGTAGACTCTAATAGTCTATGACTTGAACCATTAAATGTCTTGGTTTTCGCTTGTTTTAGGGAAGATGGTCGGTTAGTTTCTTGGGTTTTGCCAATTTTCACAGGGGTAGTACGTTTTTCTGTCCCTATTCTTCTTATAAAATAGACCTTTATAAAAAAAAAAAAAATAGACCTTTATTAAAAAAAATTCATAGTAATTAACCCCACCCTTTTTCTTTTTCTTTTGTTTTTGGAAAATAGAGGTGGGGTGTGAGAAAGAGAAGACACCATTAAACAAGCAATCTTTTCTTTTTCTTTTTTTGTCATTTTTACGAATTTATTAATTATGAACATGTATGAAATCTAAAGTGGTGATTATATATGTGTATTGTTCCTTAGCTTTTGTTGCTATTCCTATGTGTTCAAAGTTATGTGAGCATAAGTTCAAATAAAACAAAAAGATTATAAACAAATAAGAATTGTAAAAGAATTATATATTGCGAACACACGCATGAATATATAATGTTATAATATACTGTCATGTGACTGTTTAAGTAATAGTCATCTCCCTATCTTAGAAATCAGTAAAATATTTTCATTATATTATACAATCAGTAATTAGCTAATCCCTATGCTCTCATAATTGGTCACTGTCAGAAATTGTGATTTTAAAATAAAAATAAAAATATTCAAGTGATAAATACTTAATCCATTAAAATAAGATTTTTGGTTCAAGTCTTTATGAATGAAAAAAAAATTCTTTAAGAGAGTTAGTCTCACCATCATAATATGGATATTTTCGACTCGAATAAATTTTTATTTCATAGAGGATATATGTATTTTATCTAAAAAAAACAGTTTTTTTAGTACAATTATTTCAAATTAGTATTATTTCAAACGATCATTTTTTTTGCTTCTTCTTTATTCTAATCAATTAATTTGCTTATTTCCCCAAAATGTCTTGGTTCCCACAATGTTTTATAACCTCGAGAAGTTTCTTAAGTCACGCTTTCATACTTGTCATTCTAATTAAGTCCATTCACTTTATGAAACTCAACATTTTTGTGTTGTTCAAGGTCCTATTAAAAATAGGATCCACGGGAATGTGCACAAAGAATCCCCTTGGCCCCAAACTTTTATTAATTATATCCACCTTTCATGATGTAAGATGTTCCTTAGTCATGAACCAGCTTGAAGTTCTCACTTTTTATTATAACAAACGTGTCTTTAATTATAATTCTACCAGTGACTAAAGCCCCACATAAATCCCCCTCACTTGTTTTATAATATTTTTTTTCAATATAATAAAATTTTACGAACAATATTGAGGACGAATCCGGAGTATTGGTAAAATTATTTTTTTGTGATTAAAAGATCACATGTTCAAATATGAAAAATAACATCTTTACATATATGTTATATGGGGCAGGTTATATTTACAAACTTCTTTGTTTACAAACTCTTACAAACTACACTATATTCTCCCGGGAGAATACAAACTTTTGCAAACTACACTATGTTCTCCCGGGAGAATATAGTGTAATTTGTAAAAAATTTCTAAAAAGTTTGTAAATGGATCCTGTCATATCTTATATATATGTAAGAGTAAGACTGCATGTAAGGATTACATTCACTCCACCCTTCGTTAGTGGAGGTTTAATAAGAATTATTTAGTATATATAACAAATGGTAGCGCGATTCTTCTTTTACGGCAGATAGATTTATCTCCCGCTGACACATATTTATCATGTGAATCTTGGTTTTTTTTTTTAAAAGATTCACGTGCTGATGCTGATAAAGATGTATCTGCGGTACCTGCAAGGTGTGGCTCACTTGGTGCTGAGTCCTAGGGTTTCGGGCTGTAAGTCTAAAGGGCTTGAGTTCGAATCCTGATAAACACACTTTGTGGGTAGCGGAGAAATCCTTGCCCTCTCAATCCGTGAAAGAAATTAGTCTCATCCTATATGGGATGGGGAAACTCTTGGGTATATCAAAAAAAAAAATTATATCTGCAGCAGACGAAATTTATCTGCAGTCAAGACAAATATACTTTTGCCTATAATAAAACTTTACTAACAATGCATACTTTTTTTTGTTCATGACCCTTTTGTCTTCTTTGTTCTACAGGTGGTAAGTTTACAAGCAGAACTCTCCTACTTACAAGGTCACCTTGCCACACTAGAGTTACCCCATCCACCGCCACCTTCTCCGCCACAAATAACCATGGCCCCTCCAGTTATCTCAATAGCTGACCTTCCATCAGCCTCTTCCTCCACCGTGCCAGCTACATATGACTTATCTTCACTTTTTGATCCCATGGCCCAAACTACTTCATGGGCCATGCAGCAGAGGCCCATAGACCCACATCAATTTTTGGGTAGTGGTCCATCAACAACCATTAGCAGTAGTAGTGGTGATCTTCAAGCATTGGCTCGTGAGCTTTTGAATAGACAAGGAACTGCTCCTGTTGCTCATGTAGCATGCTCTAATGCTTCATCATCTCACTCTCTTGCCAAATGATTCAATCTTATTTGACTTAATCAACTAATCTTTTCCTTCAGTTGATATATGGAAGACTAGGAAGAGATCTTAAATTTTTAATGTTTCATATTGAGAAAGTAATTATAATAATCGTTCTTTAATCTTTTCTTTTTTTACCCCTCCTTTCTTTATTCCTTAAAATTTTGAATACTAGTGAACTAATATGTGGCTCTTGAATTCGATTATTTATTTTGTCTAATTTGAGCATGTAGCAAAAAATTGCAATGAGAAAGTTAATTTATTCTCTCTGATATTCGTTTACATTTCAAATTGTTTTTAAATCACAAATCTTGCAAATCAAAAGGTATAAGGGAAATGCTACAAGACACTCAACTTTCTGTACGCACTCCCTTTTAATTGGTTGTTTATATGATTTTTTTGTAAGTCCACTTTTGTTTCAAAACTAATGGGATGTTTAGTATAAGAGAAATTTTTTTATGTGGGAAATAATTAATTCTGGAATGTAGCGAGAAATATATTTTACTGGAACGTTACTAAAAAATTGTTTGGTAGACCCATATTTTCTCGAAAAAAATAAGTTAATTTACTGAGTTTGAATTTGGTTGGTTATGAAATATTAATGGGAATGTGTGGTTATTTTATCAAAATAACCCCACCTTTTTCGCTTTTGGTAGATCATATCTACATATCGTACTTCCCCACAAGGTCGATTTTGTCTACTTTTTTCGCACTTTAATTTTTCTTCCCATGCAGCCAACATTTCCACAAATTTTATGGATTTAGAGTTTGTCCGTACACAAGTTAACACACTAGACGATTTTCCCATAAACAAATTTGGCCTGACAACTTTGAAGATTTTAGCTACCAAATGTGGAAGACTTTTTTCCCCTACTTCACTTTCTCGTGGTTTCAAAATTAAGTCGTGTATCAAACATGCCCTAACAGTTTTAGTTACTGTATAACTTTTCTCTTGAAAATGTTTGAGTCATTGCAAGCTGACGCAAGGTATAATAGTTGTAATGATTGTTCAACTGAATGACTAAAATTAAAAAACAAGGGTATTGGCAAATAAATATACCACAAAGCCAAGATTAAATAGGATTGGGCTGGTGTTGCTCCGTATGCCTAAATTGGGGATAACTTTTTAATTAGTGCTCCTGAGGACTCGATGTTACACATTAGAATTAGAATTACAAATATATCATTCACCTGATTAATTACATTTATTTCAACCCTATTTTTAATTTTAATAGGGGAGTACAAATGACATGAGTAATGGAAATTTAAACATAGATTGAGTGAGAATATATTGCATAACTACTAACTTACAGTAAGGTTAGAGAGCTTTATAATTGGTCAGTAGCTATGTGGGAAACTTCAAAAGTACTCAAATTTGAGTTAATAAAAAGGAAAAAAAGTATCTAATATTATTTTAGACAGCTTTATTTAATGTTCACCAAAATAATTATTTTGGAATTAACAAATTAGAATGATAAAGACTATTATAATCCTAAAATAAATTAAAATTAAAAACACACCATGATTTCTGTCCGAAATGACATTGTTTCGGTGAATATTAGACAAAGTTATTTAAAATAACTTTATAAAAAATAAACCTTAATAAGAATAATGTTTAGACTTTAATGACAAGTGTAAGCAGAAATGCGTGAAATATAAAGAGTAGGAGTAGGTTAATAGTGGAAGGCTTTAATAGTTTGATGAGATTATTGATTCGAACCGCAGTTCTATCGTTATATTCAAATAAAAAGTGTGTGAAATATATGAAATTAAAACACGAGGTTTATACTTAAAAACATGATTCAAGATTTCAATAAATTGGCATGCTTCACCTGAAAGTGCTACAATTCACACTCTGTATTCATAACTCCAGATGTAAGGGCCAAGTTATAGAGGGATTATAATATTTATGTGAATGAGAGAATCTTACCTAATTTATATTGACTTTAGTCCATTTTTATCATGGTCATATCGGAAGCCTATATTATATTATTGCCAATAATAATTAATGTTATAAATATTTAGTTCCAAATAGAAGGATCACTTCAATTATTTGATCATATGCATCTCAATATATCATGCCTTAATCATTTTTTATGCATCCCGAAACCACATTAACATTTCTTAAAAAAATATTAATATTTATTGTAGAAAAAAAGTATGAAAAAAATCCAAAAAATCGCATTTGAAGAATGGAGTGCAACAAATTAAAACAAGCAACATTGAAAAACTTCATATGTGGACGTTGCACTATCTCTCTCTTTCAAAGAATGTAATTGGGTGTTGTGGATCAAAGAGGTATAATCTCAATCTTCTTCCTATGGTGGATTGAACCATTTTCCGTTGGAAATTGACAATCACACAAATCGAATACGAAAAAGAAAAATAGAGAGAATAGACACAGCGATTTACCCTGGTTCACCCAATATAGGCTACGTCCAGTTTGTCTGCATTATATTCACCTCACCGCCACTCGTTACAAGACACTCGGTTTACAAAGAAAATTTAAATAGGATTAGAAAACCCTAACAACAACTATTCATGGGCCCAAGCCCAAACTGCTAAGAAAATTACAATAAAACAGGCCCACAACAGTACCTAGCCTCTACGGGCCAGGGGCCGATGCCCCCCGGACCCCGCCAGGGCGACTCCCCCGACCCCCACCCGCTCACCTGGGAGCGGGACCCCAGTTGTCTTTCTGCTGACTGTAAGAACTCGCACCGCTAATTAAAGAGATTAATTAATGAAATGTGATAATTAGAAAATAATTCCATAGTTGACCCTAATAATTATTATGAGACTAATAATTATAATAAGTGAGAAATAATGCTGAAAGTCGCTTTTCGGACGAAAAGTGCAGATACCGGTTCTGTTACCCGGTATAAGTATCCCGAATAATTATAATAAGTGCATGATAATTACTAGAATAATATGCAGGACTTGTAAAACGAGTTTCAAGTCAAAATAATGAGAACTGGTGCCAGAACTGATGCTGGTTATGGAAAAGCGCGTACCGGAAAGGTGCTCCGAAAAATAAAATAAAAATATGACAAATCTTAGAAAAATGAGTAGGTTTAGATTCCAAAGTTTGGGATAAAAATGTTATGCGTAGCTATTAATGCTAATACTGCGCGTTAAATACTTAAGTGGCTCTATATACACTTATTATGGGCACAAAACCCTAGACTCCTATTTTCCTACGTGACCTTGCTGACCTTCAGCTGCTGCCTCCCTTTTGTTACCCACCTCTCCCTTCATTCTTCACCAAAGACTCCACCTTTACCTTGATTCTTCCTCTTTAAAGTTATAAACACTGGTTGTAAGCTTTGTGAGGGAGTTGGTGAAGCATTTCTGAGTTTGTGGGTGCTGTTAATGAGACTTGAGAGGGCTGTATTCTGACTTTGGTTGAGTGGAACCATTATCATGGTAGTTTTGGCTCAAGAAACCATTTCTCTTGAGAAAGGGCAAAGCTTGGAGTGCATTGTTGTTCCTTGGTAAAGTCAAAACCTTGGTGCTATGTAGAGGACCCTGAGTGTGTCTCATTTTCGGAGTTTTGAGCACTTGGAGGTTTTAAGCTTGTTTAGTCGGTTAAAAATCATAACTTGAACCATTTGATAAAAATAATGTGTTTCTGGGGTCTTAGTATGTTGTTGAACTTCTGTTAAGGGAGTCATTGGACTCCCAATCGCTTTTGGGACCTCAAAAATGGGATTATGCAGACCACTGTTCGTGTTTCTGCATTCTGATGAAGAAGTATTCGAATACTTTTCGAGCAGTATTCGAATACTTGTTCATCAGGTAGTCGAATACTCATTGCTGGATTATTGGGATACTTTCTGGGAAGAAAGTATTCGATTACCCTTGAAGAAGTAGTCGAATGCTTAATAGTATTCGAATACTTGGGGTTTGGTATTCGAATACTTGGTGGTATTCAGATACTGGTGGGAAAGTATTCGGATACCTTGTGGTATCCGAATACTTGAGTGAAAGTATTCAGATACTTTCTGGAGAGCTGGAGTATTCGAATACTCATCGGGTAGTATTCGGATACCTCATGCAAAAAATGCCTTAATTGAGTTAAAATGAGATGTGAAGTCTTAATCACTTAGTGTAACCTTGTGTAATGGTTATTAATGATGAATTACTGTATAAATAGATTGTGATTGAGCTGTGTTATGGGCTTTGAGCTTGTGTGGACTCTTGACATTGGATAGTTAGCTTGCAAGGTAAGCTTTCGTGTCCACGGTTTAGCCATTGATTGGTTCCACCATACCCCATGGGGGAATGGTTTATATGCATGCTGTATTACATGCTTTTATACTAGGAAATGTTGTTGAGCTATTATATACAATATGCTTTTATTATATGCATGTGGTGTCCACCTATACGGTAAGTCTGAGTATGTAGTACATACAAGAGGGTGAGGCTGTGGGTGAGGTGCAAGCGGTGTTCCTTGTATTACTATGTGGGTAAGAGACGTATTCCTGCATTTCTCTAGCCAGTAGAATAGTGATAACACACATGGCATGAATATCTGTTGCATTGCATAGATTTGGAACTTATATTGGAAATTACTGCTTTTGGAACTTATATTGCATATGTAAGTGAGCTTGGGGTGGAAGATCCTTGAGGACCCCTTGTTTTACTGAGATTTCTTGTTTAGAAATCTCACCCCACGTTTGGGGACGCTTATTTCAGGTTCAGGTAATGTTGAGGGCTCAGGTGGCAGGAGGCCGGAGCTGAGTTAGATATTGTTGTTAGATGTTGGATATGCATGTTTACTGTTTTTATGCTTTTAGCTTTAGTTATTATACTCTTGTTGCTGTTGAGACTACTGTTGGGCATCTGTTGCCTTATTTGGTGAGCATGAGGTTTGTCATGCCACATAGACTTGGTTATGTCTTGTTTTATTTAAGTTGTAATAATGATATCAGGATATTGTCCGGACTACGTGTTGTAGATCCGTGACCTTAGATACTCACTTCATTTATATATTGAGGTATTTCACTTAGTTGTCTTGCAATTTACATACAGGCGATATTTTATGATAATTGATTAAGTAATCAACTTGGCTAAGTATTAATAACGTCATAATTGAATTAAAGAAAAAGTTATTCCGCATTTTATTAAGCATGACTTAATACGATAGTATGTTAACAAACCGGGTTAACACATGGGTGTTACACTGACCCCGATAACTAGGGCCCTCATGAGCATGCGAAGTATGAGCCATACCCAACATTTCCAACACCACGAGAGGACCTCCCAAGCAATGTTCCAACACGTTTTCAAGATTTTTTTATCACACATTTCTTATGTGATTTTCAATAAACAAATTGTTTTGATTTTATCTATACCAAATGTTCTAATTTTTAACAAGGTTTTCTTGCGATTTGTAACATTTAGGTTTTATTTTTTTGTTAGGTAGAAACATAAAACAATTGGGGGAAAAATTGTGAAAATTCTCATGTAAAGACCTAATTCTGATGCAATTTAACATGAAGTTAAATACCAATTCTTGTAACAATAGCTAGAGAATCTCATTAAAGGATGTTGGGTTAGCTAAGAGGTAGGTAATTCTAGCGTGCTACGTAGTCTTGGGTTGGGCACTTGATTATTCTTATGAGAGAAAGTAACATTGTTTCTCTTATTATCAGAAGAGATTATACAAAGGACTAACTTTACAGTGAAGTCATAGTCCTTTATATAAAGGAATTGTTACACATTAGCTAAGATAAGAAAAAAAATAAGATAAGAAAAAAAGGGAAAAACTATTTTAACAAACAAACTTAACTAAGGCCAAGTAACTGATTACACGTGGAACTTCACATTAGAATCTTTACATGGAGACGCAGCTACTAATGAAGGTATGTTATCTGATACCCCTTGACAAGCTAAGCTGTGGATATCCCGAAGGCCGAGCTTGGTGATAAATGTAATGTAGACATTTGCATGTAAAGCCTTAGTAAAAAAATCAACTAGTTGATTGGTAGAAGTCACGGGTAGAAGATGAATCAGTCGAGATTGTATCCGTTCATGTGTAACGTGGCAATCTATTTCAATATGTTTCATTGTCTCATTAAATGAAGGGTTGTGAGCTAGATATATAGCTGAAGCATTATCACAATCATAGATGCAGCTTTGGTGTTAAGTATTTGAAAATCCTTCAGTAGATAATGCAGCCATTGTATTTCACAAGAGAGACCTGCTAATACCCAATACTCAGCTTCAATTGAGGACTTTGAAACTGTTGTTTGTTTCTCCAATTTCAAAGAAATCAAAGAGGAGAATTAGTGTAACATCCCGGGCGCTGACGAGGGCGGGGAGTGATTGCCGGTGCGAAAGGGCATGGACAAGGAGCGGATCCTGGCAAACTTCCAGCGACGGGGGTACATGAATGAATCGAATCAACACCCGAAAGAGAAGGACTACAGAGATTGTGCTGGTATGAGACAGTACAATTGGGAATAACTTATAAGAATTAATTGGTATTACCTATACTAACAAGATGTATCTACTTTTCGATAGCCCGAAATGGAAGAACCCCATAGTTAGTATGTGGGGACAGTCGTTGATCCTTGCAAGTTGCCAGGCGTTACAATTAGACCCATGTAGATGCTCATTTTCCTTCCAAGGCTTTATACTTGGTGGCAATCTTCCATTTGAATCAGAAAGTATGTTATTCACAGACATACTTCACAACCAACGTATCTTTCCAGGTAATAAGAAAGCCAAAGCATGAAATTGCTTCTTACAGATATTGTAACGTTGTAGCAAGATTTTTTTTCCTATCTTTACAAGTTACTTCTTTCGTCTTACTCATTAAATACTTACTGTTGAAAGTAAAGTTAAATAAAGAGCTTCCTATAGCAACAAAGCCAAAAACCCAGAGGAGCAACAACTTTCTTCTGCATGTTATAGGAGAATTAGACACATGCAGAGGCTTATTTGCCTTCAAAGACTTCGTGCTTGGTGGCAATCAGTGGCGGAGCGACTCCTATGCCAGCACCTGCTTGGTTTTAATTTTTTTATTTATTATATGTAAATATATAATTAATTATAATTAACAAAGATTAAATTTATAATTTGGCACCACCTAAATAAATATAATTATATTTATGTTTTTCAATCAGAAAAATAAAACCCAATACCCAAATCCTTTTACCTCACCCATAAATTAAAATCACTTTCAAAGTCCTAATTTGTGACTTACAATTGCAATCAGATTTCTCTCTCTTGCTCTTTTTTTCATTTGACTTGTTGCACAACTTGCTAGCTCTGCGGGACTTCGATTGAAATAGCAATGGCTTACGAAATGAAAAGATGGAAGAATCAAACAAAAATATATTTTGTAAATAGAAAAGTATAATGAAGGAGAATCCCTTTGACTCTAAATGTTGTCTATATGCTTTAATTTATAGGTAATATCTCAATTATAAAGTGAAATTTATAGAAAAGTATTATATTTGTGTGTTTTCATATCCTTATGACAATACTTGGTTCATTACTTATCATGCTATGGGAGGAAAGTGAAATTCTTATGTTTTAAATGCTTTTATATGTTTGCTTTGATATATATAATTGTTTAGAAAAATATTTTTGCACTTAATGCACCCGTGTAAGTTGCACTCTCAATCTTGACCATTGATCCCACTTATATCTAAGGGCTCTAATTTTTTGATAAAGTTATCTGCATTTACTCTCAAAATAATGTCATTTTGGGATTGGAAAATTAAAAAATTATATATAAAAAAATTAAAAATATAAAGGCTATAATAATCATATAATAAATTAAAATTACAAAAACATCATGATTTTCGTCCCAAAACGACGTCGTATTGGGATTATTGCAGATAATTTATCTACAATGACTGCAGAAAAAGCGAACCCATAATCATTACTGATTGTTCATTTGACTTTTCAATGTTATGTGATATTATTTAATACATAATTTAAATAACTATGCTAGAATTCATAATAATTTTTTTGGATTAATTTGTATCATTACGATAAATATTTTGATAATTTGATATGTTAAATTTTTTTGGCACCACCTAAACTTTTTGTCTGGCTCCGCCACCGGTGGTAATCTTCCATTTGAACCAGAAAGTCTGTTATTCATAGACATCCTTCATAAATTCACCAACGTGTCTTTCGAGACAATATGAAAGCCAAAGTGTGAAGTTGTTTCCTGCTAACATTGTAACGTTATAGCAAGATTCTTTCTCTATCTTCACAAACAGCTCCTTTCATCTTGTTCACCATATAGTTACTATTGAAACTTAAGATAAACCAAACACTCCTTATAGCAACAAATCCAAAAATCGAGAGGAGCAACTACTTTCTTCTACATATTATAAGAGAACTAGACTCATCCAGAGGCTCATTTGCCTTCCAAGAGTTCATACTTGGTAGCAATCTTCCATTTGAACCAGAAAGTTTATTATTCACAGACATCCTTCACAAATTCCCCAATGTATCTTTTCAAACTATCTCGAAGATTCAAGGCAAGTGATGTTTTACGATGTTTATCTCATCATCTAGTAGGGAAGGTTAACCCAAAAGCAAATAAATATCAAACACGTAGACACAACTGACTTGTAGGCACCTATGCTCAAAAGGCCCAAAAACAAAATGTAAATCCAATTTCAGTTTTTTTGTGATTACGATCAACTATACGTTGCTTGAGATTGCTAGCCCAAGCTATATAATTATGATTTTATGAACGATAATGATCTAGAATGATATATTAAAGCCCTTCACCATGAAGGAAGACGACTTCTAAAGGGTCCCTCAAATCAACAAAGGTTGCCCTATACTTTTGTCATGTTACTTCTATAATTCTTCTACAAAAGCCATCTAAAGCCATATACACAAGAACCAATAGGGAGACCTTACTGCCTAACCACTTGCATGGGCATCCCCAAAGCTTGTCTTTCCTTCACTATAAATATAAGTGTGCTAAACACAAGATATACATATTCTTCCACATGAATAAATCTGCCTACATAAAATCACTTGAACGTCGAAGTTTCTTGTAGGTACACTCCCACCTTATTTCGGCGAAGACCCATGAGTTAAAGCTACATCAAGTCACTTGTAGAGGAAGTTCATCATGGTCAGCCTAGTAAAACTGATTCTGATCAGACAATAATGCTGAAACATATACTAATTGACTAAACATAAAAGAATTATGATTCAAGTAAGTGCAACTTATAATAATATTTTTATTTAATAAAAAATAACTATATCAATTAAGATTCATAACACTCTTAAATAGATAATAAAAAGTCAAATAATAAAGATTATGAAACTATTCATATGAAAAAAATATAATAATTAAATAGAAAATAATTAATTTTTTTTATAAAAATGACCACGAAATCTAAAAAAAATAAAAAATACTGGTTCTGATCACCATGCACCAATCTTACTCAATGATCAATTATAAAAGACCGGTCAAATTTTGATCATTCTAAGATGAACCCCAGATACATTAGATAAAGAGTATTATTTTTCTAATATTAATGAGAAAAAAATTATCTCGTGCACAAATAAAATGCAATGTGGATTCCACTAAATAGAGGAGAGAGAAAAATATAAAATAAAATCCACATTATTGTGTGTATTACAGGATTTCTCTCTCACATGACATAAAAAAAGTACCATTGTATAAAAACCCAAAAATTATGCAAAACTAGAGGCTCGATGCCACCATTGTATGCTTCAATGCTAGAAGATAAAAAGTGCCCAATCGTGACTCTCTTGTTTATTATGCATGATAGATTTAGCAATCATTGCAAATACGAAAAGCTAAAACTTTAGGTTTACTCTATTGGAGTAGTGTAGTTTTTGTTCTTTACTTTAGGCCTTTTGTAAAAAAAAAAAAAAAAAAAAAACTCTGAGGTCTACTCGTAACATGCATGCTTTCACGAAGAAAACTCATTTTAAAGTTTTTTTTTTTTTTTACTACGCAACATATCTAAGAATAAGGAACGGAATTTACTTACTTTCACTCATTTCAAATTTTTAATGTAATCGTAATGAATCACATAACTTTTGTTGTAACTATTCTTTTGTACTTTCGCGTGTTCCAGATATCCTCATTCAACCTCCTCCGATCATCTTGTACTCGAGGTACGACTCTGTCCTCGGGCACATTCTCTGACCCCCAAATTTTTTCCAAGAATTTATTTGTGATAGAATTTGAACACCTAACTCAAACAAACCCTTAAAAATTCAATTGCCAACTGAACAAGTTTGTATCCACTTTTTTGTAACGGTGTTAAGCCTAATTTTATTTTATTTTTAAAATTAAAATATTATTGTGTTTTAAAACAGAGTTAAGGCCATCATTACTAACCCATCTTATAACAAAAGGCAACTTAATTAATTTTAATAAATAATGTTCTTGTAAACCATCATTAATTGAAGTGGTAAATAATTTATTCTCATTAAATAAAACTCTGTTCAAATTTTTGAAATGGAAAAAATAATTTTAGAAGAGTTATCTATTCTTTTGTACAAGTCCAATAATTCTTGTGAGTTAAATCAATCAAATAATTAATGAACTAGATAAAAATAACAATATTGTATGATCTATTCCTTATATGCTTAATAAAGTTATTATATTTGCATTTGTTCACGAAAGATGCAACATATTATCTGCATATATATTTTGGTTTGATAATTCTCATTCAAATTGAAATTCTTCTGCACATCGTTTGATTTTTATTATGTAATTTGATAATTATAAAATTAATATATTTTTTAAAATATTATTCGAAAATAAAAAATTAAGAACATGACTTTTCCATTTCTCCGGCGATCTGCGTTATTTTAAAATCCATGAATACCCCTACATTATCCACTTTATTACATCTAGTAACAGAATCCATTCATAACGAACGAAAGGGCTCTAACGTCAATTCAGGTTCAAAGTAAGCAAACCCAAAAACGCGATTCTCAGGACTCAAAATTCAGTAACCTTCTTCGCGATTCAGATCCCGGAACTCTGCTCACTCGCTAGCTTCTTCCTTCTCTCCCAACTCACTGAGTCGACCCGCTGCCATTTTCGAACCATCCTCGAGCTCCACCAACTCACTCTCGCAGCTCATGGTGACAAGATCCTAGCAGAAAATTGCTCTCATTCTCTCTCTCCTAAAGATCTCAGGCTTCGCGGCGTCGCCGAGTCAAAACTCGTTCCGAACTCGGGAATGGCTTCTTCGGAAGCCGATTCCCGCCTGAGTCAGGTCGTCGTTCCCGCACTCGAGAAGGTCATCAAGAACGCTTCATGGCGAAAGCACGCGAAGCTCGCTCACGAGTGCAAATCCATCGTCGAGAGGCTCAATCTCACTTCGCCGCAGAATCAGCAGTTACCTCCCGGTTCTCCCTCAGATACCGAGCCGGAAAACTCAGCGCCCGGTCCGCTCCACGACGGAGGTCCGGTCGAGTACTCCCTCGCCGAGTGTGAATCGATTCTCAGCCCTCTCATCAATGCCGCCAGTTCCGGTATCTTGAAGATCGCTGATCCCGCCGTCGACGCCATCCAGAAGCTCATCGCCCACGGCTACCTCCGTGGCGAGGCGGATCCCAGCGGCGAAGCGGCAGAGGCGAAATTGCTCTCGAATTTGATCGAATCGGTTTGCAAATGCCACGATTTGGGCGACGATGCGATGGAATTGCTGGTGCTGAAGACTCTCTTGTCCGCGGTAACGTCCATTTCGCTGCGAATTCACGGTGATTGCTTGCTTCTGATTGTGAGAACGTGTTACGATATATATCTCGTGAGTAAAAATGTGGTGAATCAGACGACGGCGAAGGCGTCGTTGATTCAGATGTTAGTGATCGTGTTTAGGAGAATGGAAGCGGATTCATCCACTGTGCCAATTCAGCCGATTGTAGTGGCTGAGTTGATGGAGCCTGTTGAAAAATCTGATGTGGATAATTCCATGACGCAGTTTGTGCAAGGGTTTATCACGAAGATCATGCAGGACATTGATGGGGTTTTGAACCCCGTGACCCCTAGTGGTAAGGTTTCTTTGTTAGGTGGGCATGATGGTGCATTTGAGACCACCACGGTGGAGACCACAAACCCCACGGATTTGTTGGATTCTACTGATAAGGACATGTTGGATGCCAAGTATTGGGAGATCAGTATGTATAAGACAGCGTTAGAGGGAAGGAAAGGGGAGCTGGTGGATGGGGAGATTTTAGAGAGGGATGATGATTTGGAAGTTCAGATTGGAAACAAGTTGAGGAGGGATGCTTTCTTGGTGTTCAGGGCGCTTTGTAAATTGTCTATGAAGACTCCTCCTAAGGAGGCGTCTACGGATCCGCAGTTGATGAAGGGGAAGATTGTGGCTTTAGAGTTGTTGAAGATTTTGCTGGAGAACGCTGGAGCTGTCTTCAGGACTAGTGAAAGGTATCTCATTTTACTGGAGTTCCTTTTAGGACTTGGTTTAAAAGTTGGCGTTTTTGTCAGCTTGGGAGAAGATATGTCTTTCTTTAATTCTGCTGGTAAACAACAAGGTGTAGTTTTTACATTAAACATAGTAGTGAAGTTGCTAAACATGACTACATTGTCTGGAAGTTCTGTCAGGTCAATAACTCATACGTATCACTTGCACAATATATGTTTAGGAATTTAGGATCTGTTGACTTTCTGATGATAATAAGTGGGCATTATACTTTCTATTCAATCTAATGGTGGATTTTATAAACTACTCATTCTGTGAAAACCAATTTTATTGGTGTAAGAAGTAAGAATGAAATTAATTACATCGTTGTCAACAGAAATGCTTTTTGGGGATTACTAGATTAGATTAGTCTTCACAAGCTCTGAGGATATTCTTAACTATAAAATCCTTCTAGTTTCAGCAATTCCATTTAGCAGGACATTTTATGGTTTCTACTAGAATGGAGCTTCTCTTTTGAGAGTTAATTTTGGGGAAAAAAATATCATGTTTGCTAGGTGTTCAGCTATATCTAAAGTTCATGGTCATCAGTAAGGGTGGTGGTGGTCATTCTCCAGTATAAAAATTGAAGTGATTTGGTGTTTGCATTACAGTGTAAAAGTGCTCTTTGTTGCTGTAGACATCTTTAGAGATTATAATATGGATCTCAACACAAGCTACATTATGATATTTAAGATTCTGTTCCTTGGTGAAATTTTTTGTTCAGTTTTTTTCTTTTTCCCTTTTGATTCAGATAAAAGAGTTGCCACTGGTATTCTCCCAATTGGAGTGAATACGAATGCCATTAAAAACACCATTAAAACCACTACCCGTTAAATCCGACTAGCGAGTGTGGGGTGGAGGAAATCCTTATACGCAGCCTTACCCTTGCATAATAACAAAGAGACTGTTTCATGGATTCGAACCCATGACCTAAAAGTAAAAATGCGGGCGTTGTTTTCTAAATTTGGTGTTTTCCATTTTATGCAATTCCTGGATTCAGCTGTAGATAAAATTGTTTTTATACTGTTGTCCATTTCCCTTCTACTTGTGCCTTTAGAAACAAGTAATGTGGAATTTACGGAGCTTTCAGGTAGATGCAATTAGTGTGCACTGAGATTGTAATAAATATTTATTTTCCATCTCCAACTGCAGTGAGGCAGTTAAGCATATATCGTAATCAAGATTGTTTGCCTTTCCTAGGTATTTGGGATTAATTGACATATTTAATATGAAGAATATATCTGTTGGAAATTTACAAGCTACTTGAAATACCTACTGTGGAAACTAGCTTCTGGTAATCTTGGTTTTGCTTTTACCTAACAATTTCTTGCAATTTTTGAAATGATGTTATATAAATTTGCCATGATTTTGTTTCCCTGCTCAATAATTTATGCTATGTATGTCTTGGTTTTGGAACTTCCAGCATATTAAGCATTATTCTGAGGCATTATCCTCTTTTCTATTTAATTATATAACTCTCCTGGATGATAAAAAATACTACTGATGGTTGCATTTGATTGTGATTGAGCAGGTTTTTAGGTGCCATCAAGCAGTACTTATGTTTATCATTGTTGAAGAACAGTGCTTCAACTCTTTTGATTGTTTTTCAGCTATCATGCTCCATCTTCATCAGTCTGGTATCAAGATTTAGAGCTGGATTGAAAGCAGAAATTGGCGTGTTTTTCCCTATGATTGTTCTCAGGGTCCTAGAAAATGTTTCTCAACCTAATTTTCAGCAGAAGATGATAGTGCTTCGATTTCTAGAGAAACTTTGTGTTGATTCACAGATATTGGTTGACATATTTATCAACTATGACTGTGATGTCAATTCATCAAACATATTTGAGAGGTGTGCTGTGTTTTTTGGTACTTATTTTATTTGACTTACTTTAGGAATAATGTGTAATTTCATGTTTTATGGATCTTAAGTTTTATAGCATCTTCATGTTCTTGGATTGTTTCCATACACGATTCATGCTGGGGTGGCTGTGGTTGTCTTGATTATCACTTATTATACTCTGTATATTTTATTATAATTGTTATGTTCCTCCTAGGATGGTCAATGGACTTCTTAAAACTGCTCAAGGTGTCCCTCCTGGTGTAGCGACCACACTTTTGCCACCTCAAGAAGCAACACTAAAACTTGAAGCCATGAAAAGCTTGGTTGCTGTTCTAAAATCAATGGGAGACTGGATGAACAGACAATTGCGCATTCCAGATCCTCATTCAGCCAAGAAAGTTGAGGCTCCGGATACCAGCTCTGAAGCTGGAGGTTTCACCATGGTAAATGGGAATGGAGAAGACTCAGTTGAAGGGTCTGACTCTCATTCTGAAATCTCTAATGATGCATCTGATGTTTCAACTATTGAGCAACGTCGGGCTTATAAACTGGAACTTCAGGTAAGCAAATTATTAAGGTTTTGAGAAGCTAGTATATCTTTGTTCTTGCTTTAGCTGTTTATTAATGAAGCTAATGCATATGCAAGTTTATGGCAGGAAGGTATATCACTTTTTAATAGAAAGCCTAAGAAAGGAATTGAGTTCCTCATCAATGCCAACAAAGTGGGTGATTCACCAGAGGATATAGCTGCTTTTCTTAAAGATGCATCTGGATTGAACAAGACTTTGATTGGTGATTATCTGGGAGAAAGGGAAGAATTATCCTTGAAGGTAATGCATGCCTATGTGGATTCCTTCAACTTTCAAGGGATGGAGTTTGATGAGGCAATCAGGGTCTTTCTTCAAGGCTTTAGACTGCCTGGTGAGGCACAGAAAATTGATCGGATCATGGAAAAGTTTGCTGAACGTTATTGCAAATGTAATGCAAAGGTCTTTTCTAGTGCTGACACAGCATATGTCCTTGCTTATTCTGTGATAATGCTCAATACGGATGCTCACAATCCTATGGTGAAGAACAAGGTATGCTCAGATAACTTTCTAAACTGATGTTCAAATAATTACGATAGACAAGATGGCATATTTTCTTTTTGGTTGTTGAATGATGCAGATGTCTGCTGATGATTTCATAAGAAATAATCGTGGCATTGATGATGGAAAAGATCTGCCTGAGGAATACTTGAGGTCCTTGTTTGAGAGAATATCCAGAAATGAGATCAAAATGAAAGAAAATGATATGGCTCCCCAACAAAGACAGGCTGTGAACCATAATAGACTTTTAGGTTTGGATAGTATATTGAATATTGTGATCCGTAAGCGTGAGGAAGACAGTCATATGGAGACCAGTGATGATTATATCCGCCATATGCAACAGCAATTCAAAGAAAAAGCTCGCAAAACTGAGTATGTTTGCCCTTATTTTTCCCTTTCTCTAGAAGAGATTATTTACTTTTCAAATTTTTTCTCAAGATGATCACAACATTTAATCTGGTGCTGCTTTTGGCATGAAGAATCTTTTGTTACAATTGTTCATTCTACTTCAGGCTGTTTATGGATCCTACCTAGTAGTATTTATCTGCTTTTTACATGATCTGTGCTTGTCTGAAGCGTGGTGTCACTGGTGTGTATCAATCTGTAATGCTCAATGTAGTTCCCCCCCCCCCCCCCCTTCTTCATTTTTCATTAATCTTTTAAAACCAAATATACACTTGTTTAGGACTAAAAGAAATATACACCTGTTTGGAATTTTTTGAAGTTGATTTATTCTTCTGTTTATAGAAATTTATTCTTTTATAGTGCAGTTTTTTTCATAATTTTTGGGAAAAATCAGTTCCTAGATTTTTTTCTTGATATATATTTGCTTGCAATTTGTAGGTCAGTCTATTATGCAGCAACAGATGTTGTAATCCTCAGATTCATGATTGAGGTGTGTTGGGCACCGATGTTAGCTGCCTTCAGTGTTCCTCTTGATCAAAGTGATGATGAGGTTGTAATATCTCTGTGTCTTGAAGGCTTCCGCTATGCTATTCATGTTACTTCTGTGATGGCCATGAAGACTCATAGAGATGCTTTTGTGACTTCATTAGCAAAGTTTACCTCACTACATTCTCCTTCGGATATTAAGCAGAAAAATGTAGATGCAATTAAGGTTGGTGAAATTGTACTTCACTTCTAGCAGGCTCATGAACAATGTAATAAACCAAAGTCATTAACAATTAGCAATTCTTGTGTGTTATGTTACTTCCTACTAACGGTGTTAGTGCCCCCTTTCAAATGCACAATTGTTTTAGTGTATTCATTGCACTCCCATGGCATCTTTTATCATTTCAAGTCTATGTTTACTTGTTTTCTGTAATGGATGTTGTCTTCCATTTTTGTTATCGTCTATGTTTTAATTGTATCTAATGCTAAACTCTCTGCAAGTGCTTTCATTGCTACATACATACCAAATTAATGTAGTTTTTTCTGTGGAGTTTTGCTGCATTTGCTGAAAATAATTCTTGGAACAATATCTGAAGACATATTATAGTCGTTATATGTTGTATCTTATATGTTTGTGGTAATGTATTCTTGGTACCTAAACCCAATGTTAAGCTTTTGTTGATAACTTGATATGACTTTGGACTTTCCATTAACAAACTTGATATGACATTGGATTTGCCTTCTGCATTGTTGATAGGCAATAGTTACTATTGCTGATGAGGATGGAAATTACTTACAAGAAGCATGGGAGCATATCTTGACTTGTGTTTCCCGGTTTGAGCATCTGCATCTTCTTGGAGAGGGGGCTCCACCAGATGCCACATTCTTTGCCTTTCCTCAGAATGATTCAGAAAAAACAAAGCAAGCAAAGTCAACCATTCTTCCTGTTTTGAAGAAGAAAGGACCTGGGAGGATGCAGTATGCAGCTGCCACATTAATGCGGGGCTCATATGATAGTGCTGGAATTGGCAGTAATGTTTCTGGAGCAGTCACATCAGAGCAGGTGAACAATCTAGTTTCTAATCTGAATATGTTGGAACAAGTTGGAAGCTCTGAAATGAATCGCATATTCACTCGGAGTCAGAGGTTGAACAGTGAGGCCATAATAGATTTTGTTAAGGCTCTATGTAAAGTCTCCATGGAGGAACTGAGATCTCCATCTGATCCACGAGTTTTCAGCCTTACAAAGATGGTTGAGATTGCGTATGTATTACTCACCTACTACTTCTAGCATGCTACCTCTATGATGTCCCTCTGAAACTTTTTTTTTAAGTTTTTTCTCATGGCTCTTGGGGTTCTGGGGTTATTACAATAGCAGCAAAGTTGATGGCACTTGGCGCCCTGATCTTTCAGGCCATTACAATATATGCTTTCTTGTTTATAAAATTAGCACTTTGCCACCCTGGTTTTCCCTTGTTTTGTTGATTGCCCTTTCTAAATCCCCAAATCTCATGCCCAATTCTTTTAGTTTGGGCAAATTGGTTGATGGAACTATTTTTCCTGTCCAATTCTGGTAAATATTATACGGGGTTAAATGTGAAGAGGCCGCTTGTTACTTTAACTCCCCATTTCTGATGCTAAAACAATTGACAAAAGTGCTTACTTTTATTTCATTGATGAGGGAAACATTACAAGTGCACCCAAATATCAAGGTGGGAAGGTGTAATTGATTGGAAAGACAGAAGTTGGGGCTGAGCATCAAGCATATTATTTATGTTTCATGATTGATTGATGTTCATACGCAGCTGTCTAAATTATATTTTTTGAAATGTTTATTTTGTAACAGGCACTATAATATGAACCGTATAAGGCTTGTGTGGTCAAGCATCTGGCATGTTCTCTCTGATTTCTTTGTAACCATTGGCTGTTCTGCAAACCTTTCAATTGCAATTTTTGCTATGGATTCCTTGCGTCAGTTGTCAATGAAATTTCTGGAGCGGGAAGAGTTGGCTAATTATAATTTTCAAAATGAATTTATGAAGCCCTTTGTCATTGTTATGCGGAAGAGTAATGCTGTTGAAATTAGAGAACTAATTATCAGATGTGTCTCCCAAATGGTTCTATCTCGTGTCAACAATGTCAAATCGGGATGGAAGAGCATGTTCATGGTAAATCTGATTGACTCTTCTTGTCTGTAGAGAGCTCCAATTAACACAGATTCAGTTTTGATTTTGTCTGTTGAGGTTTATTTTTTTGGGTCCCCCACTTCCACTTATTGCTCATAGACTTTGATTTCAGGTATTCACAACAGCAGCTTACGATGACCACAAAAACATTGTACTCTTGGCTTTTGAAATTACTGAGAAGATTATTCGAGATTACTTTCCATACATAACTGAGACTGAAACCACCACCTTCACAGACTGTGTGAATTGTCTTATTGCATTCACCAATAGTAGATTTAACAAAGAGATTAGCCTAAATGCCATTGCTTTTCTTCGGTTCTGTGCAACAAAACTAGCAGAAGGAGACCTTGGCTCATCATCAAGGAATAAGGAAAAGGAAGTTTCTGGAAAGATTTCCTCACCTTCACCTCGAACAGGAAAAGAAGGGAAACAAGATAATGGAGAGGTGACCGACAAGGATGATCATCTCTATTTCTGGTTTCCTTTATTGGCAGGTGAGGACATTATATTAAGTTTAACTATACACGTGAATTAGGCTAAAAGCAATGAATTTATGTTTCTTAACTTTGTCGAATGATTTGTAATTGGTTAGCATGTTGCAGATGTACTTATTTGTTATCTGTTTTCTGCAGGTCTATCTGAGCTTAGCTTTGACCCAAGGCCTGAGATTAGGAAGAGTGCCTTGGAAGTTCTGTTTGAAACCTTACGCAACCATGGCCATCTCTTTTCACTGCCTTTATGGGAAAGAATATTTGAGTCTGTCCTATTTCCAATATTTGATTATGTTCGACATGCTATTGATCCTTCAGGGAGTAGTTCACCAGTCAATGAAGTAGAGATTGATAGTGAGCTTGATCAAGATGCTTGGCTTTATGAGACATGCACATTGGCCCTCCAATTGGTTGTAGATCTTTTTGTGAACTTTTACAACACTGTCAATCCACTTTTAAGAAAAGTCCTGATGCTCCTGGTAAGCTTTATAAAGCGCCCTCATCAAAGCCTTGCGGGCATTGGTATTGCTGCATTTGTTCGTTTGATGAGTAATGCTGGAGAGCTATTTTCTGATGAAAAGTGGTTAGAAGTGGTTTCATCACTAAAAGATGCAGCAACTGCAACACTCCCTAACTTTTCATTCCTCGAAAGTGAAGACAGTGTGACTAGAAATCCTGAATATGCTTCAACAGCTGAAGATGACAGAGATCTTACTGAGTCTGGCTCACGGGATAGTTTGGAAAGCCTGATGATTCGTCGTCTTCATGCTTATTTAACTGATGCAAAATGCCGAGCTGCTGTTCAGCTTTTATTGATTCAGGTAAATTCTTATTCTTTCCCTCCAAAATTTGTTAAAATGCCTCGTAAGAAGAAAATTTAAAGGAGCCCAAGAGTTGTTGCTTAAGTGGCATTTAGTCTATTCAGGGAGTCAGAGACTGATTGATCACGATCTTTTATTATTGATGTTACCGTTAGATTCTTAATATTTTAGCGCTACTAAAATTGTGGATAGTCTTGGCATTGTGCACCAGATGGAAGGAAATATATATTTTCTTTTCAATACCTATGTGAATTATTATGCATGTCCCAGCCAAAATAGATGCACGTGGTTTTTTGATAAATGACGTCAACTCTCTTCCTGAAATTGGCAGGCGGTGATGGAGATCTATAACATGTATCGTTCTCATCTTTCACCGAAAACCATGCTAGTCCTGTTTGATGCTTTGCATGATATAGCATTACATGCTCACAAGATTAACAGCAATACTATATTGCGTTCAAAGCTTCAAGAGTTTGGTTCAATGACCCAAATGCAAGACCCTCCGCTGTTACGCCTTGAGAATGAGTCGTACCAAATATGCCTTACATTTTTACAGAACCTTATTGTCGACAGGCCTCCTAGTTATGATGAGGCTGAGGTTGAATCGCATCTTGTTCGACTTTGTCAGGAGGTTTTGGAGCTTTATATTGAAGTTGCAGGTTCTGGACAAAAATCTGAATCCTCTCATGGTAGAAAGCCGCATTGGTTAATTCCTTTAGGCTCCGGGAAGCGGAGAGAATTAGCTGCACGTTCACCTCTTGTTGTGGCTACTCTTCAGGCTATTTGTAGTTTGGGAGATATATCTTTTGAGAAAAACCTGTCTCATTTTTTCCCTCTTCTCTCAAGCTTGGTAAGTTGTGAACATGGGTCAAGCGAAGTCCAGGTTGCTCTCAGTGATATGCTTAGTTTATCAGTTGGTCCTGTTTTGCTACAATCATGTTGATCATTTAGGTAAAGACTAACCCTGCATTTTGAGATGTAGGATATTTTTGTTTCAAGTCTTTTTGTTCATAATTTCCTCCGCTCTCCTTTGCCTTTTGCCTTGGATTACTTGTCAATAATATACTTTACAGGTGTATGAAAAGTTAGTAGTGATTTGTGTTAGCTACACCGTCCTAAGTCTGTATTTTAGAAGCCTAGCTTTTCCAGTCAGAATTGATATGAATTACCAAGAGGCTTAATGTTGTATTTTTTACCTTTTACTCATTTTACCAAGAGATGTGGTTTTTCTAAATTATTTTACGTTAGTTTCTGCAATTAAATGGCTTATTTTGTACTTTTAAGCTTTCGTGTGGAAAGATGCTTGATTCCAACCCAAAAGCAGTTACTTTTAATTTTATGGAGTGATCACTATACCTCGTTTGCAATGTTGTTAAAACCAGATTGGGGACATTTATGGTTCAACTTCAACTGGTTGGTTACATGATATACTATAAAATATGTAAAAACTTTTGTAACACATGAAAAATACTGAGTAATAATTTTATAATCGGTTGATTTAACTAGTTAAACTGGTAAGTTCAATTGAGTTTTGACTGATTTTTACCTGTTTAAAATGGTTAATCGTTAATTTGGCTTGGCATTTTGACTGCAGTCTTTATAGTTTTCCTTTCATTGTATGTAAAAGTAGCATTACCAGGGTTCGATTATGTTATTGTCTGCTTCGTTGGTGGCTATAAATTGATTGTAGAGCTATATAATCCAAAAAAAGAAGTTACAAGTCCCAAAATAGGAGACTACTACTGCAGTTAGATAGATCCACTGTTAAAGCACCTTTGGTATCCAACCCTATTGTATAAATTGACCTTTACGCTGATTAATAATGGAACACGAGTTCCCCATTAAGATGGCTCTTTACTTGCTCACAAAATCCAAATACAGCCACAAAGAATTAGTCTCATTGAAATAGTTGGGGACAAAAAAAATAAAATAAATCCAAATATAGCCACCAAGATAAATTGCTATGTCATTGATCCATTTGCAGTCCTGCGGAGACCACAACATGTAGAGAACAAAAATAATTGCGGGCGTGTGAAAGTGAAATATGCCAGCACATTGTATGGGTGATTTTTATAACTTTTCCACCACCCACCAATCAAGACTTTAACCAAACTTAAAAGGATTCAGTCACCCTAAACTCATCCTTATCTGCTTGTGTATGTGATTTAATGGACAGAACTTCAAGATCTTCCTATAAGGATGAGAAAAAAATGACAAAAGTGTTCACCCTTGTGCAGAGTCTTGAAATTTGAGACCTCGTAAAACTTGGAGAATTATTACTAGGTGACAAAAAGGGCTTCTCATAAAACTGCACACACAGCTCATAGCCTCATACAAATATCAACTCCACACGCAACCAATTTTCTTTTATATTCTCTGGATCCTATATCATTTGTATAGTCAAACCCTACCATCACTGTTCTTAAGTCTCACTCAATTATGTTGCAACCTTTCACTTCTTGCTTCACCTTTCTTCATAGGGAGATCAATTTCCTCCTCAACCAGCAAAGAAGCATGCACATAATGAATGTATGGTGCTGGAGAAGACGAACCAAGAAAAGATTCTCTTCAAGTTCAGACTTGTCAATCTCTTCTTTCGTTCACATGGAGGCGGCTAGTCAGTTTCAACAAGTTTTCAAGCTTATTGACACTAATGGGGATGGAAAGATATCAACAAATGAGCTCAGTGAAGTGCTTTCATGCCTAGGATACAATAAGTGCTCAGCTGCTAAAGAAGCTGAAGGCATGGTACGAGCGTTGGACTTCAATGGAGATGGGTTTGTAGACTTGGACGAGTTCATGGTTGTCATGAATGGCATAAAAGAAGAAGGAAAAGTTGGCTGTGGCAAGGAGAAAGATGATGATGATGATGACTACCTCATGGATGCTTTTCTTGTTTTTGACACTGACAAGAATGGCCTAATCTCTGCTGAGGAACTAAGGAGAGTTCTTCTCAATCTAGGATGTGATAATTGTAGTCTCAGAGAATGCAAGCGTATGATCAAAGGGGTTGATAAGAATGGAGATGGGTTTGTGGATTTTGAAGAATTTCGATCCATGATGAAAACAGGACTTGCCAACTAGAGTTTGATATGGGTTTGTGTTTTTTTTTTTTGAATTGATTCTCTCATGCGTTAGCATTATGTTAATATTATTATGTTATGTGAAAAATCTTAGTCATTCATAGGTTAATTCCCGGTCAATATTTTAATGACTGTTATTCTATACATTACTGTCTTATATGGTGATATTAAAATAAAACATGAGAAAATCTATTAGGGTGATGAATGTTAATAATACTTTTATCCTTTTTATGATCATTTCACTCACATGTTATCTGTTCATACTCCATAGGAGTCTCAAATGGGAAGAGATGAGAGATTAAACAACACAATTTCCTTCTGGTTAAGCTGATTGAATAGTTTAGAGGAGGAGAATTATTGTATATTCTGTTTTGGAGACGATTTTCTAAGCAAAATTGTGGTCAGATAGATAATAATACCCTTTGAGAAAGGACAAGATATAGTGTGACATTCAGTACACAGGTACATAGGAAAGCGCAAGTGTTTTTGATTTCTTATCACTGTTCAGGGTCCACTCTTTCCTTGGGATTCATTATGATCAAGTGGATGCAATCAAATGGTTTTTTTGTCTCTAGCCAATGGTGTAGCTCATGTAGGTGAAAAAAGTTTGAAGTTTGTGGGGGTGATTAGGAACCAACTAGCTTCCAAGAAGTAATTAGGGGATGGTACTCTCAGGCAGGTCCGGGAGAAAGTTCGTGGCGGGGTTTCACCACCACCAAGTAGATCCGACATTATATCTCAACCTAAAACATTAAGACAGTAGGTTCATGTATCCTTCCATTTATATACTCTTCACTTAGTCAATTACCAACCAATATGAGACTCATCACACTTAAATATCTCAACACGTACTTAAAAAAAAATGATTTATGTCGCTTGCAATGTTACTTAGGGGTGTGCAAAATAACTAAAAAAGTGGGTCGAACCATGAACCGAACCGAACCGAACCGAACCGCTCCATAAAATAACCGGTTTTAAAAAACTAGTTCATGAACCGAACCGGTTTATGTGAACCGGTTGCATGTTACCGAACCGGTTTTTACATGAACCGAACCGTTTCCGAACCGAACCGAACCAAACCATTTTCAAACCAAACCAAATTAATTTTTATAACTTTATTTTTTAAATTTTTAAATTTTTTTCTTTTTTTCATGATAACCGGTTTCGAAGAATAAGAACCACTTCATAACCAATTTTAAACCGAACCGAACCACTTTTGAACCGAACCATTTAAACCAATTCGGTTCGGTTTTTCAAAAAATCCGATTCGGTTCAATCCATGCACATCCTAATGTTAGTGTCTCTATACTCCGATGATCTGATCTAACAAAGGACGATTAACCTGAGCTATGGTGATAGTTATCTTTTTGTCTTTTTTTCATGATAGAGTAAGAATAAGTCATATTAGGTACCACACTTTTCACGGCATGCCAAGGTAACATGGGTTTTAGTGGAGCCCTCACTAATACTTCAATTGCAAAGAAATGAGAATGAGTTTTTTTATCTGGGTTGTCTCTTTTTTCTCTTTCGTGAATGTATTCTATTATTTGCTCAAAAAGTATTCATTCACTGTAACAATAATTTTTTTTTTTAAATTTTTTTTGAGCCGTGTCAATCATTTAATCTTTGGTCTTATTCCGAGTAGAAGAACATCCTTTTCATAGTGAAACCTATCGTCTTCATTACAGATCATTACAAACAACGCATTTCAAGACACTTTCTTTTTAGCAGAATTTTATTCCTATCCGATTAATAGAGACTAGACTTAAGATATTTAGTGGACCAACATAATATATTATCTAAAAATATATAAAAAAAAAAATTAATACTAACATTCGGTATTTTTTCTCTATTGTATATATTATTTGGGGCGCATATATTATATAAGGGGAAAGTTATATTTATATTATTATTTTTACAAACTTTCTATTTATATGTGAATTTTTTTTCAATGTGTATGACCGATTAAACATAATGTAATTTGTAAACAAAAAATTTGTATATATAAACTTTCCCGTTATATAATGAGGAATGATCCATTTACAATTTTTTTTTTTACAAATTCATAGTGCCCTCATATACTGTAATATATAATATACTACTGACATATTCTAATTTGTTAGAGTTTGTAAATAAAAAATTTATAAATATAACCTTCCCTTATATAATAGTGCAGAAAAACAACTCTGACTTTCTTTCTTATATATGTGAATTTTTTTTAAATGAAGAGTCATATTGACATAGTCACTAAGTTATTATTTTGTCGGAATACACCTGCCACACAAAGCCATTGTGCCCTCACACTCTCTCGGATTTTCGGCTCTGCCGCAGACATACTCATCATAACTCCACAGTAAAACTTTGGTCTATAACACTGTCTTTCTATATTACTATTACATCGATATAATCTTAACACACAAATAATTAAAAGAATTGCTAATATATACATTGTTCATACTAATTTATTTTTAAATGATGTTTAAGATTAAATCTAAGAAATAGTAAGTATAATTATTTTTTCAGTGTATTAGTGTGCAGTATCTTTAGTTTTGCATGTTCTTTATTCTTAACATTTATTGTCAAATAGGGATATTTTTTGGCATCAGTGAAAAATTAAAAGGATAATTTAAAATGAAGATTTTTCAAAAGAAAAAAAAGGGCCTAAATTTAGACGGATAAGATTTAACTTTATACATCAGGAAATTTAGCAAATAACAGTCTTTGTGTTGATCGACATCCATCAAGTTTAGTTGTGCGTTTGGAAAAACTGAAAAAAGGGGTACTTTGATGATATCTTTAATTATAGGATTTTCTTTCAGATGTTACTATTTCTATCTTTTGAGAAAAATAAAGTTTTTTATTAAAAAAAATATCAAATAATTATGAAATTTTTTTGGAACATTTTATTTTATTTTATAATTTTCCCAGAAAAAAAGATAAACAAACTGATCCTAGAAAGGAAACGCCTAAACATTTAACTCTTATAACACGTCTACAAAACATATGCACTATTAAAATTGATAAATTGTCTCCACAATTTTTTTTTTTTTTTGTACAAATAAATTAAATTTTAAAAACTAGATAAACTCAAAGCATTATACATATCAAAATATGAGCAAACTTTTTTTTTTTTCATTTTAGATGACTTACTTTCATTGGGCCTACAACTTCAATTCCATGTTATTCATTTAAAAAATTAACCCAACTGACACTCATCATTTGGACAAATGGATCATTGATACTGAAGCTAGGAGATAAGGAGAAGGGCCGTGGGCCTATTTGGAAAAGTGTTCAGCATTATTAGTAATGCTAGTCCCTCAATTAAATTATCAGTAATTAAAATTTTATTTTATTTTTCAATTAATTCTGAGTATTTTAATGAATTATAATTTTTTATATTAAAATTCCCTTTTTAAAAAATATAAATTTATATTTTAAACTCTTCTTAGATAAACTTTTTTAAAAGATTATGTGCATGTTTAATATTTTGAAAGAAATATATTTTTATATTTTAATTTTTTTTATAAAGTTCTAATTATAAGTTGTTATGACTTATGAATATATATAATTTAATCCAAACATGTGTTGGAACTAGGGTTTGAAAATTTGAAAAGTTGTAGCAAAACGTTTGCTCTATATACCTGTAAACATACCAACAATCGTTGTCGATGTCCATGATAGATAAGTGATGGGTTGATCAAAAAACTTAATTAACTATCTCTTTCGAATTCCCTGAAGTGGGTAAGTTTTTTATATGAAAGCCTAATCCACCGTGCACAAGTAAAAAACTTTATATGATTAACTACAGTTTCTTCTATATATATATATATAAATGAAATAATAGTTACATTCAGATACATCTCAATCCTGACATGCAAGAGCTTTATTTCATACAATATTATTGTAATAATAATAAGATAATAACTCACTAACTAAAATAACCCTTAATTTTACCTATTTGAGTTGCTTTGATAGGACAGCGAAGGACAAGAATTATATATTAAAGGACTATATCTTCCCCACAATCTATGAGATACTAAATTAAAGAATAAGAAAACCAATTAAACATACTTTATTAACATGTTTTTTTTTTATATTTTTTATATCTCAAGTGGCTTATTAATCTTCATCGTTTTTAAGTAATTACCTAAAGCAGATACGTGTGACTAGTATCTTAGACATGAGTCTATTGAATTGTTTAGCTTCTGCCAACAATCATTCCTTTCAAATAGAAATTTTAATGGCGAAAAAAATAATGAGTGAAAAGAAAAACGCTTTTTGTTGATAACTTAAACAACAATGTATTAAAAAACCCTCACAAGTCATGTTTCTAAGTTATCATTCTTTCAAGTGTATTTTTTTTAAAGACAATTCCTTATCTCATAGATATCAAACACCAATGTGTCATGGAAGTGCTCTTTTATTTTAATATGTTTATTTGCAACCTCTCTAAGCTCCAGCAAAGTTCAAATTAAATTACTAGAAAACTTTTAAAATTTGCCACAGAAGTTTCTAAACTATAATTGCATGCATGCACTTCCAAATATGTTGGAACTAAGTTCTTTAATTTAACCCTCGCTGTTTCCTTTTTTTTCTTGTTCTTCCCCTAGGTGTATCAGCCTATATTAATAATATTTATATATATATAAATAAGAGTACATATCTATATATAAAAATTCATTTTCAAATGAATAATGTTTTTATCACCACTCCTTTTTCTAAACTAATGTCATATATAGAAACCTAGTACGGAGTTCCTTTTTTTTTTTTTGCTTTATGTTTTTATCCAATGAATTATAGGTTTCACAAAAGAATAAGATATCACTCCTTTTTGTAAATTACACGCGAACCCATTACATTTATCTCAACACGCCCCCTCACACGAGAGCAACAGGTCCAGCCATGCAACAGGCCCAGGCTACCTGTGCTAAGAAATTCCACAAGAGAAAATGGGGGACGGCGAGGCTCTGATACCATGTAAAATACCTTGGTATACACCACCCCAAAAGCTAGCTCAAAGGGTGGGAGTGCCCAAGGCGTTATAAACTCCACATTAGTTGTTCACCCAACCAATGTGGGACTATATATCTCAACAGCCACATTAGTTGTTCATCCAACCAATGTGAGACTATATATCTCAACACTTACGCCGAGAAGATCCATTTTTTTTAAAAAAAAAACTTTTCTGTTATCACATGAACGTATATTTCTATATATATGACACATTAGTAGCATGCAAGACCCAGGAGTTGACCTCAAAATTCTACAGGATTCACCAAATTTAAATCTTAAACGAGGGTGAGGTTTTGATCTTCACGGCTCATTAATAATGTTGACCCAACAGTAAATAAATGTGACCTTAGTCCATATATATATAAACTCAAATGTATTCAAATTCAAAGTACATAATGGGAACACTTTAAGATTGGCACTAAGGACCATGCGCTCACCAATCAAATTGAAGCAAAATCGTTGACATTATGGTACCAATTGTTTGCGAAATTTCAATTGAAAAAAAGGTTGAAGGAGCTAGCAGGTGCATAGATGACAAGAAAGGTTCCAAATCTATCATAATCCGTCACATGAAAGCTTCAGTTTGGTCGGCTGTTTAGCCCTTAAAATAATAGGGTGCTCAATGGGATTTGAATTAATTAACATAATTTTGAAAGCTTTGGATTGGCAAGAGACGTGAGTGCAACAATCTCAACCCACTTTGAGTGGAAAGCGGCTTGTGAAAGAGTGAGAACATGCACCATCGTGCTAGGTTCGATGCAATAGGTGCCATTCACATGGAATTCATAGTTTAAAATTTTTTCTTTGGAAGTGGTCCATACTCTATGGATTAACTTTACTAGCAATTGTTTAATTAGATTAGATAGTGGGTTCCAATTTGTTTAGTTTAAAGAGTTGATTAAGATAAGCATCATATATATTAATTAAGGGGCAGAATATTCTTACACTCAATCTTGACCATTGATCCACTTGTATCCAATGGCTCACATTACTAAAAAATTATAACCCTTAGATATAAATGGAATCAACGGACAAGATTAAGAGTGTAATTTACACTGGTGTAAAATGATCCTAATTCATTAAATAATTATATTGCTATTGCACTAGTACCATGACTTTGCCACAGGTTTTATCTATGGACACATTCATTCATTTCTTCTTATCTCCAAAGGGATGACTATGTCTTTCTCGAGGACTTCATATCATTCACAAAATTCAAAACACAAACACACACACACACACACGGTTTGTATTTTAGCTAAATCGGTGAACCAAACGTTGTTTGAACTTGGTTTATTAGGGTCAATGACTGAAGCTATAGCAACATTTGTCAAGTACTCAGAAATAATTGATATTAACACTAGACGAAACATATATACTTGTATAACTAGTTAAGCAATGGAGAAAGTGAGAAAGAAGGAAAGTTAAAGAGAGTTCATTTCAGTTTTATGAATACTTATTCTTCATAGATAAGCCTTTTTATTTATCTCTATAGATGGCAAATGTTATAATAAAGTTGGAATTTTATTGATATTTAACTTTAAGTTGCTTCATTGGTGTAAAAGCCTATGAAAAGCTGGGGATTGTTTCAACAACCAGTTATAGTGGAACTCTTACTAAACAGGAGAATAAACTTTTTGAACTGGATATTATTAATGTAAATTCCCTAAACATGAATCAAACGATATAAAAACCAAAATTAATGAAATGCCTCTGATCACATCATACCTATAAATGCAAGATGGTAAGTTCTTTTCCTTTCATTATTATTATATAATATACATGACCGTAGTGGTCCACACATATGAAAGGTTCTCCAGCTCAACTGAACTAATTAACATAGTTTTGTGTCGTTTATTAAAACTTAGAAATATAGTATAGAGTTATTTCATAGTCAATACTAACCACCAAAACGATAGGTAATTTCATTCATCAGCCTAATTTACCTAAGGTTTAGTGTGTGTCATTTAAAAGGATACAAGTTGTGTCCTTTTAGTGACTTACACAGAGTATGACCGATCATACTCTGTGTAATTCTGAAAAGTTGCATTTTGTTCACTTTACACGTCAGGGATGTGATTAAGGAGAGAGAAAAAAAACAGCTTTTCAGATTTACACAAAGTGTGACCGGTCATACTTTGTGTAAATCATCTAAAAGTCTTTTTTCCCATTTACCTAATTATATATCCTTGTCAATCAAATTCAATAACTGCGTGAATTGGCCAAAGCAAGTTCATTGAGTATATATAGTGCAGTTCTATTCTTTGATTAATTTGTCTTTTTGAGTTAAGTGGTGAGTATATGACTGTTAAAATAAGCCAAAGTTTGAGAGTGAATAGACGTTAAAGGGGCATGCATGATTAACCAATCGATGGGTGGAGATCAACTTGATGAGACATTAGAAGTGGAGGGTTGTATAATCAGGGAAGACTAAAGGGAGGAGAACATCTTTAGTAAGTCGGTAGCACATACAACTACCGCTTAAAAATTTACATCTAGAATTTCTCATTTTTTAACTTTTACTCCCGTACACATAACACAGAAAATAAGGGATTTTTATTGGATTGCCGCACCCCATCAATGGTGCGGCGGTAGCATAATAGAAATTTCGCAAAGCGAGGGGCGAGAATTGGGTTTTTTTTTTTAATTTTTTATTATATCTAATATAAAATGATATTTTTATAATAATAATAATAATAGATTATTAATGTTAATAATTAACAACTCCTTCAAAAATATTTGTATAATTACCCTTTTTTATTAGTCGTAATAATACTTGTAACTTTATTTTATTTTCGCCCCGTTATAAAAAATATTGGGTCTTCCACTGGGTATAATATATATTGGTGATGAAGAAATTTGGTGTTTAGAAAATTAGAACCTAGGAAGTGAGTTGGTGAAGGAATCGTTGACTAGAAGTTCGAAAGCGATGCTTTTTGTTGTTTTATTATTTTAATCTTGCCATTTAATTTTATATATCGTTTGTTTGTTTCTTGAGAAAGAGATGGGGTGGTTTGATGCATTATCACACTAATTTTCTAATGGTAAGGTTCTTTTCAACTTGTCTTCTTATCAAGAAGAGAGAGATTGATAATATAATGAGAAGGACGAAAAGTAACATGAAGAGGGAGAAGAAAACGGACCAGTACTTCCGGGAAAAACCATTAAATAAATTAGATTCTTCTTCAACCAATCACCAAACCCTAGCTCTTCAAATTGTTTCTTTATTCTTCTTCATCATCTTCTTCTCATCTTTTTTTTTTTTTTTTTGTTTAATTAAAGGAGTTGAAATAGCTCTCTAAAATGATAAACTCATCATTGTCGTCAAGAGAAGGTTAGAACAAGAAGGGTCATGTATATATGCTGTCCTTAGAATTTTGAAAGCTATGTGTTTGCATAATATTTATATCATGTGTTCACTAGATTGTGGTACAGATGGACAATTTATTTAGTCTTCTTGAGATTAACAGTGACAGTTTTAATGAATTTGAGAATAATTAGATTATTATAACCAACTTGAAATTAGACGTTATAATCTAAATCTATATAAAAAAAATAATGTTATAATCTTTTCTTTTTAATTGCAAACCGTTATAATCTAAATATTTTTTTTAAACCTATTTTTTTTAAAACAAATCATTAGTAAAAATTATTAATCACTGATTTTTGACTAAATAATAGAGTGCACCAATATGTATCACTTTTACCGTGACAGATTCGAAATCAGTCGACCAAAATATGTGTAAAAAAAGAGAAGGGAATAATAATAAAAAAGAGAATAATAAAAAAAATAAGAAGGGAATATGTATTCGAAGAAGAAGAAGGGAATAATAAAAAAATGTGTTTACCAAAAAAAAAAAATGTATATTAGGCCTCAGCATAGGAAATTATAAAATTCACGCGGTTATATAATGAATAATTGCTCGATCAGCAAGTCAACAGAATTATCAAGCTCAGTCATAAATTGCAATTATATACTTTTCAGAAATTCACAATATATCAATTAATTAAGAAAACAAAGGTACAACTGATTGTTTTCTAAAAGGAAAGTAACATCATTGAAAATAAATACTACAGATTTCCACGTATAGAACAAATCTAGTAGTAGCATAGCAGACATTAATATTAAACATGGATCTGAATACTAACCTAATTTAATAGTGTGTATATTAACCTAGCATTGAACTAGACGTTTATATACCCTAATTGTATAAATATATTTGTCAAAGCTATAATCATATCTACCTAGATTTGCACCTTTGAACTTCGTTAGATCCCCTCCGTACGTGCATTAACTACTGAAAGAATTTAACTATAAGGATCCATGTTTCTTTACAGTTTTAATATTTCCATAATCAAGAGACAGATTTTCAATTTTCTTTATTCTAACATTTTAATAGATATTATTGATATAGATGTTAATCTGATATCACTTGTCTTATGAGAAAAAGTTTACGAAGATAGGTTATATATTCTATTTTAAAAACACAACACTTATCATAAGAACTATAGATAATTTACCAAATATTAAAAGCTAACTAGCAAAAATCAAGATCAAAAAGACTTTTTGATCGTACTTGCTGACACATCCCTCATCAATCATTAAAATGATTGCATTAATTCTTTTAACTAACTCTCTTTTTATAGGGAATAACATATGTCATTTTAAAGGATATAAGTTTATATTCTTTTAGATCCTAACCGTTAATTTTCGTCCATCAACGGTTATAATATATTGGGTCAAACTTAATGGGCCAAATTTATTATTAGTTAATTAATAATTTTAATCTAATAAATTATAACCGTTGATGGACGGAAATCAACGGTTAGGATCTAATAGCATATAAGCTTGTATCCTTTAAGAGAATAAATGTTTTTCCCTTTTTTATATATACATAATCTTTTAACTAACTCAATTTCTTGACTATGTTTAGTAACACAGACATTTTTCTTTTAAATTATTTTTTTAAGTTATTTCTTAAATTTTTTAATTATTATTTTTACTATAAAACAAACGAATCTAAATACTTACTTAAACTCATGGGGTTATATTTTAGATTTAATTTAAATTTAAATTTAATCAATCATGAGTGTAAAAGTTTTGAACACGTCAAATCACGAAATATCACATTAGTCAAAGATATTAAAATAAAAATGAAATTTAACGTCATTAACTCAAGATATCCCATATATAATATATGAAAATCTATCTTATTTTTTGTTCTAAACTGTTTACGACACGTTCGGATGTCTAGATTTTGTTGGTTTGAGACAATATTTGTCTAGAAAATATCCCAGAATTTCAAAAGAAAATATTAAGACAACTTGAGGTGGGGGGTAATTAAATTAAGGGGCCCACTTAACGAGCATAGTGTTCTTTTTTTAAAATAAAATAAAATAAAATAAAAATTATACGATTTAGGTTAAATATTATAATATTCAGTGTGAACATTGAAGGTTAAATCGGTTTGGTAGTGCTTGAACTTAATCCCTTTTGAACTTTATCTTCCTTTTCATATGTTTACAATTTTTTTTTTTTACAAATTACACTAAGTATGACCGGTCATACTTAGTGTAGTTTGTAAACAAAAATTCTATAAATATAATCTTTTCAATATTCTATTAACGGTTATATAATGAATATGAGATAGTTAATAACTTGACAGTTATAATGATCGTGGTCTTATCATCATATAGTAGGAAAGAATCGTGGATTGGAGCCCATACTCTGAGCTCCAATTCTGTTTTCTGAGAAGGGCTCACGAATTTATAACGGGTTTGTAATCCACAAACTTATTTTATCCGGGTAATGATCATTTCGAGGTTATGTCTAACTTTTATTATAAACCCGGAACATATAATTTGAGTAATAAAAGTTGGGGAATATTATTTTTATAAATTTTTTGTTTATAAACTCTTACCAATTATACCTTTACCAATATAAATAAAGAACTGTGATGAAAACTTTGCAGTGTACACGTTAGTTTGTAAGTTTATAAAAAAAAGTTTGTCAATATAATCCTACTTATAAAAGTTACAACCAACAAAAATTATAAACTTTATTTTTTTTTGCTATCATAAACTTTATTATTTATTTCATAACTTTTATTACTTAATTTATTATTTTAAAAGTAATACGATAATTTTAAAATTTGAAAAATTCGAAAGTGGACCTTTAAACCAAATTAAATAAAGAACTGTGATGAAAACTTTGCAGTGTACACGTTACATTGTCGCCCCAAACCAGACTCAGGTGGTTAGCATTAAAATAAATAATCATTAATTTTCTGGTTACTATTTTGAATTTCCATCACAAACTTTTTATAGTGCAATTAAGTTTTTATAAAGTTAAAATAATAATAATAATAATAATAATAGTAATAGTAATAAATAAATATATAACTACATTCTACATGAAAAAAATAAAATAAACATCGAACTTAATCAACTTATGATTGATTGCGATTTCGGTTTAAAATGATTGGAATTGGCTCAACCTCATATATATGCGAATACCATGATTTGGTCTTTCACACACATGATTATATATATATTTTTTTTAAACAAAATACCGATAATATTAACTTCTGTCATCCACATATATATGATTAGCAGTTTAGCACACACACATAGGAATATATATATATATATATATATATATATATATATATATATATATAGCGATCCGACGGTCCTCATTGGTCTCTTAAACAAAATACCGGGGAATATTAGAAATTAGGGTGTAAGAGTCACTAGCTTTTATCTTATATTATAATTTTATTCTTACTTCTGTTCCTACATTTTAAAAAAAAATTTCTATGTGCTTTTGGTAATTCTATTTTGAAACGAATTTTTTTTATATCAATTCAAGTTAATGATTTCTTTGACTTAGTTTTTAAAATATTATTCCAAACCATAAATTAATTCTTTTAAAATCAATTATTAAAATTAATTATATTAAAATAATAAACTAAACAAACTCTTAATTAATTCAATTTAGATTATCATATTGATATATACAAACTCTTAACTCTCTAATAAATTCACATAACAAAGTTGTAAAAGTCTCACCTAAAAAAATGAAAACAATAAACGAAATTTTTCATCAAAGTTCATTTCTTAATAAATTTTAAAATTTCTCAATTACCGGTCTCTTTTAGTTTACATAAAAAAATTGGGGAGTACGTGCATTTTGTTAAATACACTATACAGAGTAGGGATGGTAATGACACTGACACTCTCACACAGTGTCTCATTCTCTATGAGCAATCTACAATAAGAAAATGAGAAGTGACAATACAAGAAGCAGAAAGGTGGCATTTGATTGGGCCCCTAAGCGCACGTAAAGGCCACTCGTGCTATTTGGTGTTAGTCTTTGTCACATTCACATACACACAACACAACACACACCCCAAGCATATACCCTTCTCTTTTGCTGCTTCCACACACGCGCACACACACTCTCACATAACACAAAAAAAAAAAAAAACACAGACTCACTAGCACATTGCATTCATTCACGCCCACACGCCTTGGTTTGCCATTCAAACTACAGCACTGTAGACGATGCACTCAGTCAAAAAAACACAACCCCCATTTATTGTGCTCCTACATGCTAGCATCTACTAGCTAGGTTCTTAAATAATCATTATGTAATTTAAGTTGATTGTTACATTTTCATTATTCAATAATCATGCCCAATAAGGCATCGTTTTCCTGAAGAAAATTGCATAAGCAAAAACATATAAAAGAAAGTTATCATTTTGAATTCTTGCCTTTTCCTTTGGATTGACCGATTCATTTGCCTATTTGGCACCCCAAAAGGCCAAGTTTCTTGTTAATTGTTGGATAGCCGCACAAGCTAGAAATGATATTCAATTGCATGATTTCAACTACCAACATCCGCACACAGCCATATAGTGTATACATCATAAATTAGTCAAATCTTTTTGATAGGATCAAATTAAACAACCAGGCATGAAGCATTCCATCTTCCATATCATCCAAGTGGGAGAAATATAATTTTTTTTTTCCTGTTTAATTCGGTTCAAGCACGGTCCGAACTCATATTGGAATAAATCTTTGGTATTATTGTTACACCAAGATTCAGTGCATCCCACTAATGAGAGCATTACATATCATAGGAGAGAGAAAAGATTTGGCAGAGAAAAGAAAACTTTAGCTGACATATAATATTTCTATTGGTGAGATGTACTGAATCTTTGGTGTAATAACACCAAAGATTTATTCCTTATATTGGGGGCGGCTCTTCCAACATTATTTGTTGTCTTTTATTACTTATATATTATCATTAACATAATAGATGATTAGATTAATAATTGAAATGTTTTTTAATGTTATAAGTAGGTTTTGTTAATTTGAAGGGAGAAGTTATATTTACAAATTCTTATAAACTATACTGTGTACTATAGGTAATACATATTTCTACATGCTTAAGTAATATGTACTACCCATAATACATGCATAGTGTAATTGTAAAAATTTGTAAACTTTAAATTTGTAAATATAAATATTCTCTAATTTGAAGTATAAAATCACTTTTTTCCATCTTACTTTATTGTTATGGTGACCGCCAGGGATTTAAGCACAAAAGAAATTTTCACATAAGGTAGATTAAACTAAAACTCGAGAATATTAAGTAAGACTATTATACTTAGATACTTATTATTTTTTATATTATTTCAGGATCTTAGATATATTTTTAAGTAAATAAAATTGTTGCTAGTAACCTTGTTCTTTCATGTTAAATGTTGTCAATTTTTAATATGCTCTATAAGTCTTTATAGGTATTATTCATGATTTTGTCCCTAATGTTTTAAAAACAATAAAAGAAAATAGTTTATAAATGGTAAATGATTTTTTATTTTGGTATGAATTGAGCGGACTGAATATTTGAATAAAAGAAAAAGAAAGATAATATTAAATAAAAGTCTCATGGAATCGTATTTAGAACTTCACAAAAAACTATAGTACAAACCTCAGGGGACATCCTGTGCTTTTAATTGATATTATACAATCGTTATTGTAGTTTTCTCCCATAAAGTAAGAACAGAAAGGGACAATCTGCTATGTTTATCAATGTCATGCATCCCTTCAATCGATATATTATGCATATTAAGGAATGCTTACATTTAAAATAAAAAAGCAAGAAAGTAATAAAACAATTCTCCTTAGGTGTGGACATTATTTGTGAAATTCATGAGACTAATCATCCCAAAAAGAAAAAAATATGTTTACTAGATTAATATATCTAACAAAATCTAGTAACATTATTTTATTTTCTTTTATTTTATTTTTTTTGTATGGATAATATTTGCTTTTTCCATTAATATATCTCACAAAATCTAGTAACATTCTTTTGTATAAACAATAGTTTTATGTTTTCTGTCGATTTTGAGTTTTCTTTTATCCCCGGTACAATATATCTATTCTCATGGCATTAAACATCAACATCAATGTTATATTTAAAATGATAGAATTGAATTTTGATTTTTGAATATGTTGTTTCTGTTACTTGACGATACTTTGATCGTTTTTAGTTTTTATATAATGCAATCTTTATCCATATAATTTCAATTCTTATGATCGTTAGTCAATTAGAACACAGTGATTTGCAGCTAATTAAGTAATAATAAATAAATAAATATTAAAAATAGTAGTAATTACCTTATTTAGACTAAATCAACAATTTTGACTCACAAAAAATATATTTCAACATCAATTTGATTCTTCAAAGATTTAACAATAAATTAGTTTTTAAAGATTTTAAGTGACATCAAAATGATTCAGATTAATGTCAAACAGAATTTTTCGTGGTCAGTATGGTTGTTGTTGCTTGTTGGGGAACAACACCATGAGCGACCGTGTTCGAATGCTGGTAATTACCAAAAAAAAAAAATGTCAAACAGAATTTAATGAAAAATAATTTTGATGTCACTTTAATTCTTTAGAGAGCTAATTTGATATCACAAATTTTTTTTTTAAAAAAATTGAATTTATAGCAAGTGTTCACCAAAATTGTAATTTAATCTATAGTTTTTATTCCCAATTATCCTTATAAATTGTAATTCTATGTATGAAATGGTGTTATGACTACTTGACTAGTGAGCTCTTATTTGTGTTCCAATTAATAATAATGTCAATTTATTTTGATGAAAAACAATTCTTATTATAAAACTAAAGAATTCAATCGAGAATAAGAAAACAAATTCTAGGAACACAGCTAATGCAAATGCATTACAAAATGAAAGTAATAAGGATATACAAAAATGGAAGATAGATAATTGATCAAAATTTGAAAACAATATTGTGAAATACAAAGAACAAAAAAAAAAAAAAAAAAATTCCTACATCAATGCTAAGATCCAAATACTGAAAGGATAAATGAGAGATTTTCAACGAAGTAGCCCCTTGAAGATCTTGTCGACAATCCACCTTTGCATCAATTTTCCGTTCCCCTTAAATTGTAGGTCAATGATGCCAATTTTTTATAATATCTCCTTAAGGTTCAAATGACGATAAAAAAAGAGAGAAAGAGAGTGAACAACTCTAGAAAGAAAGCATCGAATTTGATAACGATAAAACATATAATTTTTTTTTGGTAATCTTCGATAAAACATATTTGTGAACAAAAACAAAGGCTCAAATTCGACAAAAGAAAAAAGAAAAGAAAGAAAACAACAAAACTCAAAACCTTGCATGACTTGATACCTTGATTTGGTGTTATTCGCACCACTAGGGACCTTACAACCAAATCTGTTTGTCATTTTCTACAAATCTCTTAGTTTGATTACCAAAACCCAAAACCATCTTGGAGCACTCTTTGCTCTCTTCTTATCCCAACTGCCCAACAAAGGCTAGTATTTGAGATTGGAAATAACAAATTATCATTCCTTAAACTCTAAAATAAGAGATGGATTATTCTATCTACTCTTATTCTGCCTATTTTTGCCTACCTCTCTCTCAATATTGTTATATTATAATCTCATCTAACGGTGGAGATTTGCGACATAAAATAAACTTTTTTACCTTTTTCTCTTCCCTCATTGCCTCCCTTCCTTTCTCTCTATCGACGAAGGATGAATTAAAACTCACAATAAGGTTTTATGTTTGTTACTAGAACTTTCGAAATAAACTTTTATTTGTTAGCAAAATGCAAGAATGTTTCCAACAAAAATTTATTTGGCCCTTTTCTAAGACATACTATTGCTGAAGCGTATTAACTTTGGTAAAATTTTAGTTGCTAAAGCGCCATTGAATAGAGAAAAAGCTAGTGATTTAGTATTCAAATCATTGTCATACTATTAGCATCTTGGGCATTAACAACGTTCATCAAAACTATTTTAGAAGAGTCATAACAAATAGAGTAAACAAAAAATCAATTCAAACTCACAAGGGATTTTGATTAATCAATCTTATGTGCTTCTCTGTCTTCGTTGATGGAGAAAAAGGGTGGGAGGAGAGAGAAATGGTGAGTGGTAGTGAGGGAAAAGAAAGAGATAAAATGGTTTATTTTATCTAATAAATTTTCACCTTTGATGAAATTGTGTTGAGAGGGGTAGGCAAACTAAGAGTAGGTAAAATAACCTATCCCATACAATAGAAAAAATTGTCCTAAATTCATTAAATTCTTGATGGATTATGATTTAAGCAGCTAAATGAAGAGTAAAAATTAATAACATAGCTTAACTCTGAGCCTTGAAGACTGATTTGATGATGGTTGTATACTTAATTATTTCTGAACTCGTTGATCATAACAAAGATATTCTCATTTTATTGTGCATTTCATAGAAAACTAGATGGCAACAAGGGTGGAGCAGCTCTAGATAATCCTTAGAGATTGCTTCTAGTTAATCCAATAGGTACAAGATGGACTCCATTTTAGAAGCACTTTTTTTACAATCTACACATAAAGTTCAAATTGTAATGTGTTTCTTTACAGGCAAGCATATAAATGGGGAAAACTAGAAAAAAAAATTTAATTAAAAACCTACAAATAAAAAAGGTTAATTATAAAGTATCGAGGGCTGGTCACCCAAAAAAAGAGAGAATATCAAGTGCTATATCATTTTATTATTATTATAAAAATCGGACCGAATCAGATGGTTACACCGGTTGACCTGAAAATCGGATCAGTAACCGGTCTGATTCACGCTATTAAAAGCCGTTAAACCATCTAAAAATAAGGTTCAAATGGGACTTATAGTACAAAGAATGGGGTGCTAACCACTTAGCCGCTTCATCATGTTAGACAATTTTCTTCTTTTATTTTATTTATTATTAATTCAATTTAAGTTGTTCAACCAATAACCCATTAATTGAACCAATAATCTATTAATCCAATATTTCGACTTGATAACCTATCTGAGTTTAATAACCCTGTATCTCAGATGCACCGACACGCATTTTTTTAAAAAATTTGTGTGTCGGACACGTGTCCGACACGGACACGCTCCGACACGCTCGGACACGCGTCCGACACGCAGTCAACATTTGGGGACACGCGGTCAACTCTCCGACACGTTTCGACACGCGGTCAATATTTAGGGACACGCTCGGACACGTTTTTTTTTTTTTTTTTATTTTTTTAATCTTAATTTTATTTTTTTAACTAAATATAAAAGAAATGATTTATAAATTAATTTTTTTTGTTATGAAATTTGACATTAAAAATTAACAAATAACGAAAAATTATTTATACTTATATTTATGTTATGAAATTTAAATATTTGATTGGTTATATGACTTATTATGGACTCTTATATGTATTAAATAAAAATTATATTATATATATTAAAAAATTTATTTAATATCAAAACGTGTCCCAACGTGTCGAAATATGACATTTTTTAGAATTAACGTGTCGGCGTGTCGTGTCGTGTCCCGTGTCCGTGTCCGTGCATCATAACCCTGTATTTTATGATAATATATATGAGGCACTTGTGTATGAAATAGTTTATCTATTATTAGACAAATTGAACACCAAAACAATATCTACTTTAAAAAAGACGGAACCATACACGTGCTCAATCCAAAACAGTTATATAAAGAAAATTAGTTGTAAGGCTAATCCTAAAAATAATAACATTAAGTGTGGTGACCGGGCCAATATGTTTGAAGTGGTGGCATGATATGGGCAATGGAATAAAAAAATCACATTAAGAGTATAAAATATAACTTATTAAACATGGGACCCTGATTGATAAGCAATTATTGCATTCATAATTATATATGCATGTAATTTAGACATGATTTTATTTAAATTTAAAATAATTTAAGTAATTCATTCCAAATGAATTTGGCATGCTGATATTGTACATTTTTTTTTGGTATAATGATTAATGATATTGTACATTTTATGTATATGGAAATGTACTATTGTAACATTAGTTGGTTAATATATTAATGTAATACAGTAAAACACAAATAAGACAAACGATGCGGGCACCAGTTGGTTAATATATTAATGTCCAAGAATTGAATTCAAAGCAACGAGACTTAAGTCACGCCAGGTTGCTATGAAGTGACAGAAAAGATATGTTGTCCATTACCCAATGAATTCCTTGTTAAATTAGAAGAAAATATTACACGTGACTTGAAGTATATTTATAAATGTTTTGAAAATTCATCCTCTCATACTAAAATTTTATATGACCAAGTCATATAAATGTTTCATGTCTATTTCTTTTTTAATAAATTTTAATTTAACCTCACCTATTTAATGTTAATAAAGGAGACATAAACAAAAAGGTTTCACATTACCTTGTCATTGAAATTATAACGTAGGAAAATCCACTCTCAAATGTTTTGGTTTCAGAATTGCACGAAATAATATATGATGATGAGATTTTAAAATTTTGATTCATTTAATCATAATAGAGAGGAGAGATCAACTTTTTTTTTGTATAATTAATAATATTTTGTTTGAGTATTTTCTCCTTAATTTATTAGGTTAGCTACACATTCCAATGCCACATCAGAATAATGCATAGTTTCAGGAGAAGAATTTTGGTGGTTCTGGACACCATTAATTCAGTGGTCCAAACCAATCAGGATGAGCCAACTATTGAAGAGAGAGGAGAGAGAAAAAAATAAAAAATAAACTTTTGTACAAGTGTCAGTCACTGAATGGAAGGACCACGTGGGGTCTGGAGCACTAAATTTTTTTTTCCTGGTTTCAGTGTTTATGCATAGGAAAAAAAAAAAAAAGATTTTCCAAGGCTCCATTACTTGGAAATCCCCCTAATTAAATGAAGAAAATTTTAGAAAGGCCTATTGGCCATCTATAAATAAGGAAGGAAGATAAGCATCAACAAAATAGAAGCAACCAACAAGCATGTGAGAAATCCTCCAAGAGAAAGAAAGCCACCTTTAAGTGAAGAGTTTGAGAGATTATCATCCTCTCAAATTAACTAAAGTGAGTTCCAACACAAAGGTGAAAATGATCCACCAAAATCAAGAGAGAATTTTTCTTTTTTATTTATAATTCATTCTATTAGTGTGTGAGGAGTTAGTGCAAACTTCTAGTTTTGTATGGGAAAGGAATACTTTAGTAAAAAGTTTTTGGACCTCTAATTCCATGATTTTTCCCTCAGATTTTTAATCTTCTTTTTAATTATATAATTCTTGCTCTCGTGGATCTTTTTACTCATTCTCAAAGTTTGAAATCATAGCTCCAAAAGAAGAAGAGAAAAAAAGGAAAGGCTTCCAAATGAGTTGGGGTTTGTGTTAAGTGCAAAATGCTATAGGTAAGAATAATAATGCATCCATATGCCATAAATTGAAAGCTAGCGTGAGAATATCATAACGTGGGGGATAACATCCAATATTGGCGCCTGACATCCGCGTCTAATATCAGGTGGGGCTGATCCCTCGATCCCACTCATATTAACTGCGCTGTCTAACATGCATCATTGATCATTGAAGAGGATACATTATATGTTCAAGGGGAAAAAATTACACAAATTGACGGAGATGTGTAATAATTGGATTTTTAAAAAAAGTTAAAGCAAAATTGGAATGTTATATATAATTTTAATAGCTTATATGGATATAGATCATAGTAAGTTCATATTATGAAAGAAATTAATTCTAAAATAACAAATTGATTTTCATATTTAAAGTTTTCCCATTTGAACTCATGAAAGAAAAAAAAAAATCACTTCATATTTGTCCATCCAAGTAGTAAGTATCCTGCACAGGTAGAGAGAGGCACTCCTCCTACTCAAAATTTTGAGTAATATATATAATTAATTTCAATTTAGAGTATAGAACTGAGTTTAGAGAGGGCAATCACCCCCTTACAATTTGGAATATTTTTTTTTTTAAAATGAAACAATTAATGTTTGTTATTTTCTTTGAACCAGATTATTATTGCCCCTTAAATTTTAAGATGTCGTTTGTCTTTTTTTACGAAGTGATTATCCTTTTGACCCTTGTCATAAAATTATCTGGCTCTGTCGTTTTATATAAGTGTAAGCTTTGAATTAGTGGTTAAATATTTCTACGGCCACTTTAGATAAATTTGTTTACAATTATCCTTTTTTAACTAAGTATAACCTGTCAGACATAATAATTACATTTTCTCTCCCCGCCACGTTAGCCGACAATGTCTGATAAGAGAAAATAAAAATAACAGCTTTATTGTTATAACTATGTATGACTGGTCATACTTAGTTTAAAAGGGTAGCTGTAGAAATAATTTTTTCATATATATACATGAGGTAGGATCCTTTGACACCGGTGTCAAATTTGAAATTTGACATCTCATCTGAGAGCTGTTAGATCAAAAAAGATTATTATATATATATATATATAGGTGTCAAAAGTATCTAAAGTTACTTTAAAATCATAGTTGATTGAAACGACGTCGTTTTGAAGTTGAAAAATAAAAAGATTAGAATAATAAAGACTATTATAACCCTGAAATAAATTAAAATTACAAAAACACCATGATTTCCGCTCCAAAACGACGTCATTTTGGCGAACATTAATAACTTTATCTAAAGTTACTTTAGAAAAAACAAACCCATATATATATATATATATATATATATATATATATATATATATATATATATATGGGGTAGGATCATCTTATATCGGTGTAAGATTAATAAGTCTTACACCAAATCTTAATCATTGATTTTCTATATCTAACGGTTAAGATTTATTAGGTCTCACTCATTAATTAAGTTTTAATTCCCAACAAATCTCAACTGTTTGATGCACGAAAATTAACGGTTAAGATTTGGTGTAAGATTTATTATTTTTACACTGGCGTAAGATTTATTATTTTTACACTGGTGTAAATTAATCCTATCCCTATATATATATGGCAGGATCATCTTAAACCAGTGTAAGAATAATAAGTCTTATCCCAAATTTTAACGGTTGATTTTTGTACATCTAACAATTGGTATTTGCCGGGAATTAATAATTAACTAATGAGTAGAACCCAATAAATCTTAATCATTATATGCATAAAATTCAATGATTAAGATTTGATGCAAAATTTATATATTATAACAAATTAATTCAATTAAAAATTTTAAATTATTAAATAAATAATATATTAATAACTTTGTATTATGTTTTTTAACATGTGTGAATTTTTTTCTTAAATGTGCTTTGAATAACACATAATAAAAGTATCTGTCCGTGGGTGTGATAAAACTTGACAACGTAAGATACCGAAATTAATTTTTATTATACTAAATTAAAATATAATTTAATTTTTTCAATAATTAGGGCCTGCTTGGTTAATCTTCTTCTTGACAAAATAATTTCATTAAAAATCTGTCTAAAGAAGTTAATGTTAGTTAAATAAATTTTAAAAGTTTTTAAAAAAGTTTAATACTTTTCTTAAAAGTTAAAAAGAATAATTTTTAAAAGAAAAATATAAAAAAAAACTTTGGTCCACCTTGTGTCGATTAGGCATATCCGGATTAATAGGCTAAAGAAGTGACAAAAAGGGATAATTGTCAAACTAAATTGGTCATCAAAGAATTTATAAATTTTTTTTTGTAAATATAACATAATTTATAAGAATTTATTTAAGGATTTTATTAGTGTTATGTAACATGATGTAAGTGTTGTTTCCAACTCTCACATCAAAAAAAAGAGAAAGTGGAATGATGAGAAAGAAAGAAAAACATATAAATCTCACCTCTTTAATGTATGTGTAGGAAGGTAAAATTATATTATATTAAATGATAAACATATCATACTTTATTTAAATATAACCCGCTCATACAACTTATTAAGTTGAAGCGAAAACGATTACCAAAAAAAAGTTGAAGCGAAAACTGGGTTACTTGGTTGATTTGGTCTTAAAGCGTGAGATAGGCGCGTGACATTTTGGGTTGATGATAAGATGGAGCTGGAAAGCCGGGAAGGGACACGTAAGCGAGTAGACCCCACAAACCTAGAAACGCCGAAACCACCACAAAGAGAGAGGAGGGAACATTGTATTTCATTGCATTGCTAAAAACAATGATCGCACTTAAAGATGAAAAAATTTAATATGTTCCAAATCCATCATTTATTCAGTGATTTTTTTTATAAATAAAAATTTTTCTTTCTTTTCTACTTTTTTTATTTTTATTTTTTCTCCCTTTCTTCTTTTTTTTTTTTCATTTTCTATTTTTGGGAGGGACCATCATCTCGCACCACAAAAAAATCTTCTCCTTAAATACAGTTCCTGACTCTCCTCACCTTAATTGTTCCGGTGGGTCCCTTCTCCAATTTCCCATGACCCCACATGTCTCACTCTCTCTTCCCCCTTCATTTTCGTTTATTTTTTACTTTATTTATTTTTTATATTATATTTTTTTATTAGTCTTACAAAACGTCTTCTTCTCGTCCTTTTTTTACTTTTCCTCACCCGCAATTTACGACTCTATAAAAGCTTGTCGCATGCATATGCATTATTGAAACGGAGCCGTTGAGTTACTAATTAATATAGTAATTAAGCAATTTAAACTACACATTCATTGATCCCCTAATTCATGTATTTGACTTTCACATAAATGCCTTTCTTTCAAGAGTAATACCAAATATATATATATATATATATATATATATATATATATATATATATATATATATATATATATATATATTTATTAACATATTAGTATATAGGATTATAACGGTTATATTTACTACCTATTTTTTTAAGAAAAAATAGATATTACCTCTTATATACCATAATCTTAACCGTTGATTTCACCTATGTGACACCCAATCTAACGGTTATAATTTATGGGATCATATTTATTAATTAATTATTAATTTGCAATAAATTATAACTGTTAGATTGACGTAAATCAACGATTAAGATTTGGTAGTAAGAGGTAGTAAGAAAAAATAGATAATAAGTATAACCTTTCCCTAGTATATATTTATATAATTTTTCTTAATTAAAACTGAACTTATATTACTTTAGGAAAAACATTTGTCATTTTAAGTGAAACGATCATAATTAGTCCATGTTCTGCCTGTTGGCAGATGTGTCCAACGTAGGTTGGATGATTAATCTCGGATACGAATGTTTCTCTCTAGATGCCTATAGATTAGGTATCTGGGAGGAACAGGGATCACTGACACTGACCTAGGCGCATGCCTTCGAGGTGTGTGTGTGATCTATAGTGTTTTGGATTAGAAAATGTGTACCTTACTGCTCTGCCTTACCTGCCTTATATAGCCCGGCTCTAGGGTTTGGTGGCTGGCCGAGGTGCAATGTAGGTGTTGGGCCGAGGTGCGTAGTGGGCCTCAGTCTGGCCCATAACAGTTGCCCCCAGCTCGGTAGGCTGAGTTATCTGGCTGCCGAGTTGCGTTGATCATCTGACCTGCGACATCTCGGCTGCGTAGCTGGAATGAATTCACATGTCCGTCTTTTAACTTGCGGTTATCCTCCACGTGTTTCAAGTCATCATGATGCGTATCGTTTGATTATCTGCGCGCCGTCTTGGCATTTAATGCGACTGCGACTGTACAGATATCAATCGTTTTGTCTTGTCAGGTGCTTTTTGCTTTTGCATTTACGTTTTTGCCCCTGTCTTTTCGTTTTCGCGGGTCACATCCCTTGAACTTCTCCCCCCTTCCTATTTTACTGATGTTTCCCCCCTTTCTTCACCTTCTGCTTCTTTCGTTGTTTCATTTGCGGCTTGTGACATTTTGTGCTTTCAAGATTTTCTGGTGGCATCAAACTTCTCCGTTCAATACTTCAACGTCACTTGCTCTGTAAGTATGAACTTTCTGGTCTCCTTTATCTTCTTGCCTTTTATTATTGCTCGTTGCTTGCATTCCTGTGGTTACTGCTTTCATTGCCGCGTTTAGTCTGTCTTCGCATTCTTCCTCTGCATTCATCTTCTTTATATTCAATTTTCTTACTATCGCTGGTTGGCGTTTGCTGCTCTTTTGTGGAAAAGTTTCCAACATGGATAAGGGAATTCCTTATGAGTATAGGAGGGCCACTTGTCCCCGTGTTTTCGGCCGGAGTGATGAGATCTTGGCAGAGGAGGAAGCTAAAGCTGCTGAGGAGGAGGTGATTCGAGGCCAAGGTGCCTCTTCTAGCCGTGGATGTCGGCTGCCGGTTTCTAGGCCCGAGCATCGTCGTCGTGCTCCTGGGTCTGGACGCTGTCCACCAGTGGGATCTCGTCCCAGTGGTCAAGGGCGGTCTCGACCCTCAAGGCGAGGTCGGTCCTTGCCATCTACCCGCATCGCGGGCTATATGCCCACGAGCGCCAACCCTTCCTTAGATGATAGACCTAGGTCGTCTCCCCTTCTCATCACTGGTCCTCGAGATCAAGTTCCCTTGAATCCGTCCTCTGTTCAGCCCCAACCGTCGACCTCCCTTTCCCAGAATCCAAATCCCTGCTTCAATTGCGTTCACCTTAGCGCGCAATTTATTGGGAATGGTAATGACTTTATGGCGAATCTTGTCCTAGGCAGTTGTTTTCACTATGTCGGACTTAGAAGTCCAGCTCCGATGACCTCTTCAGATAGTTCTTCGAGCTCTTCACACCGTAGTTTTTTTAACTCAGGTGCGTGTACTTTGCTTCTTTTGCTATTTTTAATCCACCCATTTTGCTGTTCTAGGTTCTTATGGAGTCCCCTTCTGCAGAACTCAACATGGAAACTACCTCATCTAACCACGAGCTGGAAGCCGAGGTTGCAGTCGTTGAAGAAGGTTCTGCCCCGGTAGATGTTAGTCTGCGCCGGCAATTTCCCTGGGTGACCCAGGAAGTCCTTAGTTTTAGGTCCTCCTTGACCACAGAGGAAATATCTGGGTTACCCATTGGTAACCCGATAGGTTTTAATACCTTCTGTCCAGCGGAGGATGAGCCAGTGTGCTCAGGTCGGAATCCACAAGAGCCTCCCTTTTTCTTCTTTTACCGAGACTTGATCACCAAGATCGGTATTCGCTTTCCTTTCTCCCCCTTTATTATATGCCTTTTAAACCACTTCCTTTTAGCTCCCACTCAAATTCACCCTAACGGATGGGCGTATATTGTTGCCTTCGAGCAACTTTGCACATCCCTGTCCATTAACTGTTCTGTTGCCCTGTTTATGTATTTTTTTAACATTTATACCCCACGCTCCGGTTCTGAACCTCCCAAGTTGAAGGGTTGGGCCAGTATCCGGGGTCGTATTAGTAAGCCGTCTAGGAGGTTATTTTCTGTATATAGTGACTCCTTCAAAAACTTCAAAGGCGCGTACTTCAAGGTCGTGGCCGAGGCCAATGAGAAGCCGTGGTTCGTTGGGGAAAAAGATGAGGGGAAATTCCCATTATATTGGTCCCGTCAACATTACCTCCGCAAGTCGGCTGATTACAAGCTGCCCTTATCAACCGAGGAGAAGCTCAATGTCAGGACCTTGCTAACCCATGTGCATACCCAGGGTCATATGAGCGCTGCGTCCTTGGTCGCTAAGTCCTCTGTTGCAAGCGATCAACCCAGTATGCTTTTCAACATTTCATTTACTCGTCGTTTTTATCCTGCTTTGGAATCTGATATGTCCTTAATTATGCTGATAACCTTGCTTCTTTTGTTTGCCAGGTTTAACCATGAACCCTAGCTCGGATGACGTGCCTGACTACTGCCGGGTATTGCGGGGCAAGGGTGTAGCCCGTCCCCCCCCCCTCAAAGAAAACTAAGGTTGCTGCTCCTCCCCTGGGTGCGGGTTCATCCAACCCTGAGCCCCATCACGGCACTTCCATCTTGGATCTGACCAATGATGGGGAAAATTGGTTGGATGGGGAGCCAGAGGAGACCCCCCTTACTACTGGAGGCACCACCCGGGCCGTGGTAGCTGTTGCGCGGGGTAGCGCCCCACCCTCTCCCCTACCTGCTGGTTTAAGGAGGGGCTCATTATGGGAGATGGGGGTCACGGCCGAGCTACGTGGCGTGACTCGTGCTCCACCTTCCTTCTATGGTTCTCCTGCTCCTTCCAAGGCCGAAGCGGAGGAGCTTCAGAAAGCTGAGCAATACCTTTTTAAAGCGGCTTCCTTGATGAAACCGTACTCTCTCCTGCTCGAGAAGCACTCGGAAATTCTATCCGAGAAGGACAACATGCAGATTCAGCTTACCGAGCTAAAGCAGGAAAATCAAGTTCTGAAGTCTGATGTGGCCAAGCTCAGTCTGTCAGTGCATAACTCGCAAGCCGATCTGAATGCCATCTCGGATTGTTGCGGAGTGGAGGGTGGCAAGGACGCCATAGTAAGGTATATCAAAGCCAAGCTATCCATGCTGTCCAAGGCGGAGGCCGCACGTGAGGAGATGGCCTCTCAACTGAAACAGCTGAAGGCGCAGCAGGAGGAGTTGCAGGCTGACTATAACCAAAGCCAGACTGTGCTTGAAAATGCTGTTAGTTCCGCTTTCCAGAATGCGGTGAACCAGGTTAAATTTTTTAACCCTGAAGCGTCTCTTAACTTGGACCAGCTAGACTGTTATGGCTATGTTAGTGGCGGAACTTTCCATTCGGCAGTCGAGGAGCCCATCGCAGCAGAAGGGGAAAATGATGCCCCTGGCGTGGAGGAGGAAGGTCGGCAACCGGAGTCCGGCTCACAGCCCAATTTGAGGGGGAGTACCCCGTAATTTGTAACATGCCGTTGTTATCCCGGCCTCTTTTTGTAAACGCTTTTTGGTTTAATTGGATATTAATTCAAAACTAGAATTAACTGTGTAATTTATCTGCTTTTATTGCAATATCCGTCTCGTATATTTCGAGTTTTGTTGCCGGATTTGGAATGTAGCCGATAATTTCCCATTTTCGATATATGGGCCAAGGTTAGCACTCTCAACCTTGCCCTTTGGGCAAGGCGGGTTCAAACACCCGGGCTTTCTTATTTTTTTCTTCGCGTATTTTGAACTTCCAATGGGTTCATCTATCGCGGATTCAACTTATATTCGAACTCTCAACCAGGTTGGCGGGTTCGATTTGGTAACCCGGTTGTGAACGCTTGGCTCTGGCCTATTTGGCCGGCTAGGTTCCCATAACTTCGGATTTCAATCTAGAATTTAGAACTTCCCATTTGACATGGGATCCTGAAGCTCGGATTCTAGTTTAGAAGCGAACACTCAACCGAGCTTTTGTTTGGCAACGGCGGGTTCGATTTCTTGCAACGCTGGTTTCCAGACGTCGGAACGTGCATTTATTGCATAAATTATCAAAGTTGGGTACAACTTATTAATAATAGAAATACGGAATTCATTGAATTACAAAGTTATAACAGAAACATCGTTTAGACATTTGATTTAACTGTAATATTTTTTCAACTTATCTGCATTCCATGTCCTCGCCACCTGCTTTCCTTTCAAAGTTTCTAGCACGTAAGCTCCTTTGGACAATTTGTTTTTGACTCTGAACGGACCTTCCCATCTAGGGGCTAATTTTCCTTGTGACGCGTTTCGCCCCCCTATATCCGCCCTTCGCAGGACTAAATCCTCAACTTCAAATGACCGAGGTCGCACCTTTTTATTGAACCGGTTAGCCACCAGTTGTTTGGCCGCGTAATTTCTGCAGTGCGCCATAGTTCGGATTTCTTCTATTAGGTCAAGCTCAACCGCCACCTTGTCATTATTATCCTTCTCTGTTTGTGTGAGAGTTTGAACTCTTCTCCAAGATGGTTCCCCTAACTCCACTGGGATCATGGCCTCACATCCATATGTGAGTTTGAAGGGAGATTCGCCCACCGAGGTTTGAACCGTGGTTCTGTACCCCCAAAGCACGTAGTAGAGCTCTTCTACCCACTTACCTTTAGCGGATTGCTCCATACGTCGGCGTAAGCCTTCAACTATAACCTTATTAGCTGCTTCAGCCTGCCCATTAGTCTGAGGGTGTTCCACCGAGGCAAATCTGTGCCGGATGTGGAACCCAGTCATGAGGTGTTGAAACCCTTTGCTAGTGAACTGGGTGCCGTTATCCGTTACAATTTCCGCCGGGATACCAAAACGGCATATTACATTTCTTTCTAAAAAACGCTGTATACGGGCCGAGGTGATGGAAGCAATTGGCTCTGCCTCGATCCACTTGGTGAAGTAATCAATGGCTACTATCAGCCATTTAAGCTGACCCTCTGCTGCCGTAAACGGCCCCAGAATGTCCATTCCCCACTTGTAGAACGGCCATGGAGCCGTAATAAAGTTCAGCTCCTCAGGTGGGGCCAAGAGGTTTTTACCGTGTCTCTGGCATTCGTTACATCGTTGTACGTGATCCTTTGCATCCTTTGCCATGGATGGCCAAAAGTATCCGGCACGAAGCGCCTTCCGAGCCAAGGCTTTCCCACCGACATGCTGGCCGTTAACCCCTTCATGTATTTCAGACAGCACATATTGTGCTCTATCTGAGTTGACACATTTGAGTAGGGGAGTTGAGATCCCTTTTTTATACAACTGCCCCTCAAACAAGGTATATGATGCGGCATCCCGGATGAGTTTTCTGGCCACAGCTTTTTCTTCGGGCACTGTGCCCCCATCAAGGTATGCAATTATGTTGCTACGCCAATCGTCTACCTGCGAGATGTGCATCATGCAGGTCGGCTCGGGAATATTCTGCTCTATGACGGTTCTATAATTGCCCCATCCTTTCGTACTGGCGAGCTTGGATAATATGTCCGCCCTGCTATTTGCGTTCCTTGGGATGTGGCTGATTTCCACCTCCTCAAAGTGCGCCATTACCTGCTTGACATGCTCCAAATATTTCATCAACAAGGGTCCCTTTGTCTGATAATTGCCCTCAACCTGCGAAGTAACCAACTGGGAATCGCTGCAGATTCTGATCTTCCGGGCTCCAAGCTCTTTAGCCTGGAGCAAGCCGGCTATGAAGGCTTCATACTCCGCCTGATTGTTTGAGGTCTCAAAGTCCATTTTCATGGAATACTCCACCGCTACTCCGTCCGGATTCTCTATAATGACCCCGGCTCCACTTCCTTTGGAATTAGAGGATCCATCCACATATATGGTCCATTTATCCAAGTCATCAGGAGAGATCTGTGGTGCCGAGGTTAATTCCCGGACAAAGTCGGCCAAGGCTTGCGATTTGATTGCCTTTCGGTTCTCAAATGTGATGTCAAATGCTGATAGTTCTATCGCCCAGCTCATCATTCTGCCTGCTAAGTCCGGCTTGTGGAGTATTTGTCGGATTGGGAAGTCGGATCGAACCAGGATTTTGTGAGCCTGGAAGTACGGTCGAAGTCGGCGGGCTGAGGTGAGGAGTGCAAAAGCTATCTTTTCTAACCGTTGGTATCGCAATTCGGCTCCTTGTAGGAGTCGGCTTACAAAGTAGATGGGTTGTTGGCCTTCATCGTCTTCTCGCACCAGGACCGAGCTGACCGCCAACTCCCCAACGGACAAGTAAAGGATTAAAGTTTCTTGTTCTTTGGGTTTGGCCAGAATGGGTGGAGAAGATAATCTCCTCTTAATCTCCTGGAATGCAACTTCGCAATCTGTACTCCATCCGTACTGCACCTCCTTTCGTAGCAGTTTAAAGAAAGGAAGGGCTGTCTCCGCCGACCGAGGTAAGAAACGGGTGAGGGATGCCAGCCTTCCCGTCAGTTGCTGTATTTCTTTCTTACTTTTTGGGGCCGTCATTTGCAATATGGCTCCACATTTATCTGGGTTGGCTTCTATGCCCCGGTGTGTCAACATGAAGCCAAGAAATTTTCCTGCAAAAACGCCAAAAGCACATTTTGCCGGATTCAAGCGGATGCGGTGTTGTCGTAACTTGCCAAATGTTTGTTCCAAGTCCTGGATATGTGCTTCCATTCCGGCTGATTTGACAATCATATCGTCAATGTATACCTCCACGTTTTTACCCAACTGATCCGAGAAGACCTGGTTCATCATCCTCTGGTACGTGGCTCCAGAATTTTTCAGTCCGAATGGCATGACATTATAGCAGTAATTGGCTTTCTCAGCAATGAATGCAGTTTTTTCATGGTCATCAGGATGTAATGGGATTTGGTTGTAGCCGGAGTATGCGTCCATAAAGGATAGCATCCGGAAACCAGATGAGCTGTCGACCAGTTGATCAATGTTTGGCATCGGGTATGCATCCTTAGGACATACCTTATTTAGGTCTGTGTAGTCGGTGCATACTCGCCATTTCCCGCTTGGTTTCTTTACCATCACCACGTTGGACAACCAAGTCGTATATTGTATTTCTCTAATGAACCCCGCTTCTAGCAGTTCTTTGACATGGTCTTCCAACACCTGACGTCGCTCCGAGCTGAGATTGCGCTTCTTTTGGGCTACCGGTTTTGACCCCGGATATACAGAAAGCTTGTGGCAGCAAAAGCTCGGATCCACCCCGGGAATGTCAGATGACCTCCATGCGAAAACATCGCGATTTCGGTCAAGACATGCAATCAGGCTCTGCTTGTCGACTGTGGCTAGATCCTTGCCTATCTTGGTGACCTGCCCCGGTTCTCCAATATTGATAGTTTCTAACTCGCCCTCCGGCTCCGGTCGCGGCATCTGCTCCTCATCTCGCATGTCGAAGTCGACCATGTTAACCGACCTGTGTGGAGGGGGTTTGTTACCAGGCTGGCTAATTCCCGTAGAAGTGTTGGGATCCCTCGTCACCATTCGAACAGATCTGAAATAACAGTCTCTAGACTCCTTCTGGTCTCCAGCTATAGTGAGCACCGTACCCTGTTTAGAGATCATTTTGAGCTTTTGGTGCTTGGTAGACACCAACATGTCCCAATCATGGATTGTCGGCCTCCCCAGGATCATGTTGTATTCCGAAGGGAAGTCGGCCACGATGAACCGCACCCTTTCAGATCTGTATGCCTCCTTTGTGCCTAACGTCAACCGCAAATCAATGTACCCTTTGGGTATGGTGTCTTGCCCATTAAAAGCAATTAAGGCTGTGTTACAGGGCCGAAGATCTTCTTCGTCAAGATTCATTTTTTTAAAGGCCTGCCATAGGATGACGTCAGCGCAACTTCCATTATCTAAGAAGATTTTTTTGACCTTGCAGTTCACCAACGTCCCAGTGATAACCAACCCGTCTACGTGGCCTGGTATCACGTCGTCCAACTCTTTTCTTGTGAAATACAGCAACGGTGGTTCTGGCTCTTCTTCCTTGAATCTAGGACGTTCTCTGATGGAGAGCACCTCCCTGAGGTACTTTCGCCGAGCGTTCATAGTATCGCCACCTCCACCAAACGCGCCACTGATAACATTGCATTCGAATTCCGGCTCCTGGAATTCGTCATCATCACGGGCTTGCTTATTGCTGCGGTTGTCCTCTTTAAATTTTTTATTCTCATTAGACTGATTGACAGACTTGCCTCCTCTCCTCTTTCGATTTCTCCATCCCTGAGTGCGGATGAGATATTGACGTAACTTTCCTTCCCGGATATATTTCTCAATGGCATCCCGGAGGTCCCAGCATTCATCTGTAGAGTGCCCTGGGCCGTCATGGAATGCACAGTATCGTGATTGGTCTAGGCCGGCTGGATGCTGCAATGGCCGAGGTTTTTCCACGGTCTTCATTTCGGTAGAAGCCACCTCACGCCAAATCTGCGACCGAGGAGCATTCAATGGAGCATATTTCTCATACCGCCCTCGAGTTGGGAAACGTTCGTCTGGCTTTTTCCCCCGCGAATCTCCTGGCTTTCTTGGCCCCGGCCTATCGGATTGACCCGGATGATGCTTCTGGTCAACATTTTCCAGCTCCATTTGCTCGAGTTCTAAATATTTCTTAGAACGCGTGTTGAATTCCACCAGGGTCCTGGGTGGGTCCTTATAGATCGATTTTGCCAGTCTAGAGCTTCCATGTAGGCCGGCAATCACTAGATGTAAATGAACATTTTCTGATAACCCAGGCACTTGTAGGGCAGCAAGTTTGAATCGATCAAGGTACCTTTGTAGTGTTTCTCCGGATTGCTGTTTGATTTTGCCCAAGGCAAATTCTGATTTTGGCTGTTTCTTGCTGGTGGCAAAATTCAACAAGAATCGCCCTCCGAATTCTTCGAAAGATCGGATGGACCCTGCCGGTAATGATGAAAACCAGGTTTGTGCCGCCCCTGTTAACGTTGTTGCAAAGAGCCTAGTAATCAGAGGTTCTTCGATGCCCTTGATATACATAGCCGTATCAAATGCATCTAGATGCACTTGCGGATCTTGGGTGCCATCATACTTGATTAATTCTGATAAGTTTAGGTTGTCTGGATAAGGAGCCTCCACGATTTCATTCGAGAAAGGACTGTCATTGTACAACCCCCTGTTGTATTTCCTCCTGTATATTCCGGCAACGTTATCCGGGCTACGTTGCAGGGGTCGATGCATCGTGGCCGCGTCACCACTTTCTTGTCTATCTTGGGTATTTAAGTGCCTAGGCATTCGGGTCGTCTGGTCGAGGCCCAGATCTGCTTGCTCCACTTGCGTATTTGAACGCCTAGGCATCCGGGTCATCTGATTAAGACCCAGATCTGCTTGCTCCCCTTGCCGTGGTCTTTGAAGGCCGGATCTTGGTACCCCCATTGTTGAACTCGGGTTCATAGGGATTCCGGTAGGGCCAATTTCCACTGGTTGTTGATCTTCCATGCGAGGGTTTGAACGGCGTAGATCTGTGACTACGCGATCAACAGCTCTGACCGGATCCGGATTAGTCATCTGCCGGATCCGGGCCTCTAGTTCGTGGATCTGCCTTGCATCCGCCTGTCTCTGCAGCTCGCTTCGGCGCTCCCACTCCTCCATCCGGCGCAGGAGTGCATCCATGGCCAGATTCGGGCCTTGTCGGCCAGGTTCCTCGATGGGCTGCAACCCCTGCATATATGGCGCATCAGGGTTACAGGCTGGAGCGGATTCGGAATCGGAGTGCACCTCGCTAACGTGCACGGCATCTGGATCGGGATCTGTAGGCTGGAGTGCTGCTTCCCGTTCCTCCTCCTGATTGGATGTCAGAGGGGGACGGAAACCGCTCCTTGTGGCTCTCACCATTACTCTTTTGGATAATGCGTGGGTCGATGTTCGTTTCCCACAGACGGCGCCAATGTTCTGCCTGTTGGCAGATGTGTCCAACGTAGGTTGGATGATTAATCTCGGATACGAATGTTTCTCTCTAGATGCCTATAGATTAGGTATCTGGGAGGAACAGGGATCACTGACACTGACCTAGGCGCATGCCTTCGAGGTGTGTGTGTGATCTATAGTGTTTTGGATTAGAAAATGTGTACCTTACTGCTCTGCCTTACCTGCCTTATATAGCCCGGCTCTAGGGTTTGGTGGCTGGCCGAGGTGCAATGTAGGTGTTGGGCCGAGGTGCGTAGTGGGCCTCAGTCTGGCCCATAACAAGGTCCAAAATGAGATGTAAATAAATACAAGTCTAGTTTAATTAAACTTGCAAGATATTTTATGCATGTAAATAAAAAATAAGTGTAGAAATGAGATATTGATATTTAATGTCATGGAGGGAATGTGGGTATATGCATAGGAGGAGGAGCACAGCATGGAGTTAAATAAAGATGGATCATTGTCAAAGAATCGTTTCGGTTGAACTATTGTTTGATTTGATATTACAGGAAATAGGTGTGGGACTCTGAGAAGCCACTGGCCACTCTTTTTCCAATTTGCTCAAATAATTATGACCATTGGTCACTCTTTTTGCAAGTTGCATATTAAAAATCATGTTGGACTAGATGGACAGAAGGGATTGGAAATATATTATTTATAACCCTATGCAAGTTATCAAGTCTTTTATTTTTATTTTTTAAATATTTTATGGGTTCATCGTTTCTTGATTAGTTCGATTCACGGTGGATTCAAATCCCTCCTAATAATGATATACTAAAATGTATCGAACAGATGTTCTCATCCCAACTGCTCAACACTCATACCTCAACTGAACTATCATCATTTGATTGTTATCAAATCTTTTAACTCCTAATGAATTGATTATAAGTTATTTAATTATAACAATTTTTTTATATATATTTTAAGTTGTGATATATATACCAATCTACTTAAAGCATAAAGTAAACATTCTTTTTGGTCTCTGTCAATATATACGAAATCTTTTTTAGTCTCTGACAATAAAAAAGGACCAAATTGGTCCCTAAAATTATGAAAAAATGGTCACTTTAGTCCTTCTGTCAATTGTAATAAGTACTCCTTGGTCCTTTTTTCATTATTTTAGGGACCAATTTGGTCCTTTTTTATTGTCAGAGACTAAAAAAGATTTCGTAAATATTAATAGGACCAAAAAGGATGTTTACTCAAAAACATAATACAATATTAAAAAAAAAACTCGCAAAGTTATCGGGTTGAATAATTAGTGTTTATTGAATACACTACACATACTAAATTAAAAATACCTCATTTGGGAAATTATATACATAAGATCACACTGATCTAATGGTGCGCTTGTCGAGGCATTAGGTCCATTCTAATTCGCGAGATTATTTATTGTGGTCCGGGTCACCGTTCTTTTGGTGATTCCTTAGTGTAAATAAAAGGGTAAAAGTGAAAAAGTGAAAAAATAACAGGGATAAAAAATGAAAGAAAAAATTGATGATGTGAGAGGGAGCACCGAATTATTAGGTGATATAATTTTTTTTCCTCTCCTTCGCATGTTTCCATCAAATCCGGCGTAATCATATCATGTAAATGTACATGCACTGTAAGCGATTTTTGTGGCACACTATTTGGGAATTGTTATTCTTTTATTATTTTTCGGGTTTTGCACCAATTACTAGTTGTTTTTACCATCATTATTTATCATTCAAAGCAAGGATGTGCAAACCATAGAATAACCTCTGGGATAAATGGAACACATTATAGATGTGAAGGTTAATGTTACGCAACAAAAAAGATGGAGGTTATCAAATACTGTACATAATCTTATTATATAGAATAAAACCATGAAAGGTGTTAGAAATATAATATGAAAATATAAAAATTATTCATTGGTCTTTTCTTATTGTGCTAGATGTTGCAGAATTTCAAGTATTAAGTTCTATGTTTTGGTAGATATCAACAGGTTTCTAATAACTTCAATTAATCCAAATTTTTTAACTCTAAGTGGAATGCCACTAATTAAGTCAACCACTTTTGAATACTATATATATATATATATATATATATATATATATATATATATATATTTTTGCATTACATGGGAATTCAACACACACCACTACACTACATACACCTAACATACACCCCACACCACCAGGCTAATCCTAGTGGATACATTTTGTATATTTAACATACAAGGAAGGCATGAAATTTGAAGGGGTAAGAGGATATTTAACGTACACTTTGTCCATTTAACATACAAATAAGTATATTATATAAATATTCGGGTAAAGTTAATGTTGTTTATTAGAGAATTAGAAAAAGATACAAAATAATTAATATATTCTCACCAAATGCAATAAAGTTTTGAGTTGAACTGTGACTTTATATAGTATCAAAGCATGAGGATAAATAAAAAAATGGGTCTGTTCAACGCAAGATAGACCAAAAATTGGGTTTGTGTTATATCCACTCTTCAAGCTCAAAAAAAGAGCTCTTGCATAAGGAGGTGTTAGAGAGATACAAAAGATACAAAATAATTAATTAAGTCTCACATAATATCTTAAGATTTTGGATTAAATTGGTTCTTATCATGGTATCAGTGCTGGAGTGATCAAGAGGTCATGAATTCGATCCTCATCACCTCACTTTGAGGTGGAATTAAAAATAGTACAAGGTAAATAAAAAAACTACAAACCCAGATGGCTCTTGCATAAGGGAGTGTGTTAGAGAAATACAAAAGATACAAAATAATTAATTAAGTCTCACATAATATCTTAAGATTTTGGGTTGAAACAGCGTTTATTACTCACACACTTTTACATATATATAAAAAATTAAATTATTTCTTACAACATAAAAAAAATATTAATCCCAATGTATCCTACTATTCCAAAAGATACCTAAATTCCAGTTTGTTTCCGCAAACCCAACCAAAGAATCGATTGTTCTTGTCATGTGTGTTGTTAGATAATTAAAAAATGTTAAACCTCTTATTATTATCCTAGTTAAACTCTTTTAGTGATGTTACTTTTTCTCGCAATTACTAATTGAAATTGTTAATTTTGTGAAACAAAAAGTGCGCGTTCATCCAATTTTCTCTTTTTTATCTCTTGAATTTTATAATGAAACCAAACTATATGCCATATAAGTGAACTAAAATTAGTTGACAGAGTAAACCATGCAGCACGGACACTAAATAAAAAAGGAGTGATTGAACTTCATGACGCTTATTGTTTTGGATATTACTATTATAAAAATTAACATTCAATTAGTTATAATATCTGTTCGAGTATTGAACGAAAGTGTATAGTAATGCAGCTAGTAATTCTATCTACTGGATAAAGGTACAGATAATTGGCAAGAGCTAGCGCATTATCTTCGGCTTAATTATGAGAATATCTTTAATACTACTGTATTTTTTAGAATAAATAATTATAATATTAAAATTACTCTTTTTTTTTTATTTAAAAAATATGTCAAGTGATATGTTATGCTCGTATTGATACGATTATATATATGATGGTAGTATATTAGATATTTTTTCCAAGGAGTCCGATGGTGCAAATCAAGGGAGTGTACGTGAATATCTTGTGATGAGTGGATGCTGTGAATCGATAGGTTGTCCCTACTATAATTGTGCCAGCAGCTAGCCTATTTTAGAGAATATTTTTGGTAGTACATATCCATCAAAAATTCGGTGCATTTTCTACTCATACTATGACACGTATCTTACTTTATATCAAATCACTTTCTCTCTTAATTTTAAAATAAATTATTTATTATTAATTTGACAAAAGTAAAATATATGTTACAATGTGAGTGGAAGATGCACCGAGTTTATTGTGCATCCGTATCACCAAAGAAATTTCCCCTATTTTAAGGCCTTGGTGGCAGTTGAGGAGGTGTAACATGATACACTGATAAAACAAAAAGTGTTTATAAATAAGCAAACAGATTAAGAAAGGTTACCCTATGCATTCTGTATATGCATCAACTCAATGCATGCTGCAAATAGTCAAATACAACTTTCACTCAATGCAACCATCTCTGTATAACATTAATACTGTCAAACTACAAGGCAACGAATAGATGATGAAAACTTGCAGGAAAATTAACAAAACAAGGAAGATAAAAGAGAAAACAAATGTAAAAGCTGAAGAATTATATATATATTTCAGCAAAGCTGTATTGTAGTGCTGCCTTGAATTGAAAATGCATGGAGTATGTCAAAGCTGGAGACAGCATCTTGAACATGGGGAACCAACCATCTTAGACACGCTTTCTATTTATTTTATAAGCATATAGAAAACTTCCCATGAAAGGTCTTACATACAATGCATATATATCACACCATAGCAGTAAATAAATATACAGCATAATCCAATCTATCAACTAGCTTTAAATCATATTCGTAAGATACCTTATACACAAATCATACAACTATTTTCTCTAAAAGCATTGACCCCGAAAATTTACAAAATAAAAATAAAAAAATCAAATGAAGAAATCTAATATATAGTAGTGGCAGTGTGAATGAGAAGTTGCAATAGCTCTCTTTGCTCCTCCTTCAAATTCTGTAAATACTATACTTCATTCAGAACTCATACTGTAACCCTGCACCAGAAAGTAAAGATTATGGACATACGTCAGGAGTATTATTTTATTTAGATGTTCAATATATTCAAATTGATAACCATGAACCCTAGACAACCGAATTGAACAAGTCATAACAGTAGGGATATGTTATAAGGTACAAGCTGGTGACTTTTATATGCACTGGTAAAGATTTGAAATAGCTCTTGGACCCATGTAATGGATTTTCTCGGGCTTTTGCTCTATTTATTATCTATAATCTGTATGCATTAATTTGTCATATTTATGCAATCTAGTATTGATTTTAGTACTGAGTTGTAATTGTTGGAATCCAGTGATAGCTAAACAAGACAATTACAAACGTTTCAGTTTTAGCAAAATATTATATGTAGAAAGAAAATTTTATCTTTTTATATGAGTATTGAAATCTAACCAATATTAAGGCCTTTCAGGAAAACAAGAACAAAAATAAAATACGATACTTCAGGTTTGAATGTCAAGACATTGAGGTATTGGCAGTAGGAGGCAAAAACTGCTAGCCAATGAGTTGATCAAATATGACTAAATGTTGGTGTAAAGAACCAATTCAACCCAAAAGCTTAAGCTGTTAGGTGAGGACCTCTTTAATGGTTTATATTATACTCTAACACACCCCCTCACATGAGAGTGCACTGAGGCAGTGAGGATCGAACCCGGAACACGAGGTTCTGATATCATATAAAGAACCAATTTAACCCAAAAGCTTAAACTATTAGGTGAGAGTTGTTACGGTATAAGCTTAAGCTTATACCGTAACAGTTGGCATGGTCTTAATATCAGAATAGGTGTTGATATGGCAAAGACAAAAAAACTTTTTGTAGTTCACTGTAGGCTACCTTGAGTTGTTTTTTTATAGGGAAGACAATTCTCTACATGATGATTGGGTAGGGATGGAAGAAGGGGACAAGGGGAAAGCAGGGAGGGAGAATAGTTAATTCAAATTTGAGACAATCAAGATATGCTTATTTATGAAGCAATTCACCTGTCCAGATTATGCGACTAAATTCCAGCTAACTAAATTTGTTAAGACTTCTTCATTCTCAATCTCTGCATCAGTGAATGTTAGGGCTCGTTGTAGCTTCCTTGCAGAGAACACCTCAACCTCAGCCATATATGTGGCAGTCACAGGTCTGTGGTCTGAAAATTTTAGCTCAGTCCTTCTGTAACTCAGCAATCTCATTCCCTTGCCATATGAAAGAATACGATCACACCTGAAAGGTGATTGCAAACATTATAAAGAAAATTCATTTATAAAAAATGTCATGTATCATATTCTCAAACCATTAAGGTTTAAGGACATGATAAAGTAATACATCTTCAATAACTTTAGTTTGATAGTATCAGCATTTTCCAAATATCTCAAGAAAGACCTTTTCAATAACTCTCCAGAAGTATATGTTTAGATTTCTACCTAAGATTTATGCTTGGCACAATCAAAGTCTTACACACCTCATTTTGACTTTTGAGTGTATTCATGACAAACAATTATTAGTACCTGATTTTCCTAACAATAGTTCGGTTTAGCAATTCGAGAAAACAATGGTAGTTTAGAAGATAAATAAACATATAAACACAACAAACTCAAGCATACCATGCTGGTGTACGCCTTCCAACCTTTGGGTCCTCTCCATAGTACTTCTCTGAATTAGTCTCGTACTTATAAGTTGGTGGGAAGTTTAACATGCCTTCTGTCCATCCATCAAATACACCCTTCTGGAGTTCTTTCATAAGCTGTCATAATAACATGTCAATATACTAAACAGCCAAACCAGTCAGCTTACAACTTGAGTTCCTTTTTGAAACTTTTACTTTCCGTATTTCATAAATCATGTAACTAAAGTGAACAATGATGCATTGAGGATGGAATTTAACAGGTTCACTATGACATGGATAATGGGAACCTGCTACTTTAAAACGCCCCTTCTAAGTGTGCAATAAGGATGCATTGGTTATCATATGAAGTTTTACTTGCATGAAATCACTAAAAATGTTCCTAACAGACAATATTCTCTTTTTGGCAAATTGTGTTATTAACACCAAAAAAGAGTTGATTTTAAATTAAGACCAAAGTTTAAGACTAAAAAGACAATTAAAGGGCCGACCCAGTTCAAATACCCACTTCGTGAGTGTCTGGAGAAGGTAATACTCTAGGCAGTCTTTCCTCTGATTGATTCGAACCCGCGACCTGACACACCACGGCAAGCAAGCTTACCGCTGAGCCAAGCCGGCCCTTCTACTAAAAAGACAATTACAATAACAAATTCAGATCCTCCAAAAAAAAAAAGTAAATCACCTGCATAAATATGGAGATAATTTTATACAATTGGGTAAAATCATCAGTAGTTCTTTGGAAGACTTGTCATGCATACTTTATTACATCCTCTTCTATCAATATTTATAAAGAAACAACTAGATTCACCAACTAGTATAAACTGAAATCGAATTCTTCACAAACTAGTGTATGGCTATTAAAATTACAATTTTTTGTCACTAATAAATTGTGTCATCTCAGTAGTTTAAATTTTTTGCTTCAATATCATGGTTATTTCTCACCAGAGCAGCATATTGGACCCATCTAAATTGTGCTTCAGAGGAAGGTTCTTATAAAGTACACATCCAATGCAAGAGTTTCTATGTTAGTACCTGGTCTTCCTTAACCAATTTGGACCACTGCTTTTTTGATATAAGATCTCTTGTTTTCTCATATGACAAGTTGATACGGTAATTCAGATCACCCAACCAAATTATTCTTCTGCAAATAAATTGGACTTGATTAAGTGATTATAATTCCTTTAGACAGAACATGTAAAAACAGAATTACAGAAGGATCTATTAAAAAATATCATGTTTGGTATATAAGATATGCACTCACTCATGATCAAGGATGCTCCTGGGAAGTCCAATATCAGAAATTGAATGAAAATGGGTTCTTTGATGTATTTCACGCACGTCAGCATTTCTTTTATGTTCATCTCCTTCCTTTTCACCTGCCGTAAGGTGGGTGCATATAAAACAAAAAAGGGTCTGATATACAGACATGGTGATAGATATTGATCCCTGAAAAATAAAATAAAAAGTTTCTTATTATCTATAATAGCTACAATAACCTTAATCAGATGGTTATCAACTCATAAAAATAAAAAGGGATAAGATCCGTTTACAAACTTTTTTTTGCAATTACACTAATGTAGGATCGGTCATACACTGTGTGATTAATGTAGGACCGGTCCTACATAGTGTAGTTTGTAAGAGTTTGTAAACAAAACAGTTTGTAAATATAACCTGCCCCAAATAAAAAATGAATGTATATTCTCAAGAAAGGGAAAAAGACCTTGTTACCAATATAGCCCATAACACCAACACCAACAGTTGAAACCTTCACATTCTGAATATGTTTACGCAAGCTCCTACGTACCCATATAGTGATGAAAACCCCAACCATTTGTTTGCTCACTATCCTTACATATGATGATCTTCTTTTCCGCTTCATTAAAGCTTCAAGGTCAATTTCAGCAAGCAAACCTATTTCATCCATAGATGGCTTGAAAGAACTAAATGTTTTGAAAGACTTTGATGCTTTAAAGGATTTGATAGATTTAAAAGAAGTTGGTCTCTCCAATACTGGCTGAGATAACAGATGTAGTTGTGGCTCTGGCCAATTCAAACCCATCCTTTCAGAACCACTAATCATTCTAGATAGCTTGTTATTGCTCTGTTGACCAAATGATGTTTCTACATCTTTGGTCAAATATTCATCACGGAAACAGTTTAGCCTATTCAACCTCTTTGGATAAGAAAACTGTCTCAGTAAATCAGGGTCATCTGATGAAGCCTGTAAATTTGTATTCAAGACCTCATCTGTGATTGGTTTATCAGTGTCTCCATCATAAACATTGTGTTGTTCTTCAACCAAAGGATGAACTTCCTCACCAATGTCACTATCACTTTCAAGTAACATTTCTTCTTCTATGTCCGGGACATCGCCTGATGGCTTAAATTTTGATGGAGATGGAGGATCACTGAAGGATTTCACCTTTGATGATTTTGGTTGAACTCTATTCAGTGTTTCCCGAATAATATTTTCCCATTTTGGTACAGGGCGAGTGTCTTCAGCACCAAGAATGTTACCGGGGTTTAAGGGTACAATCTCTTGAAGACTGCAATTGTAAAAGCAACTTGTTAGTCTAAGTAATGGGACCAATCTCCATAACATAAAACCATTAATCTGACATTCATATAAGAGCTTAAACTTTTGGGTTGAATTTTAATTTATGTTAGGATTATAATAGTCTTTATATTTATAATTTTTAAGATTTCAATACCAAAACGACGTCATTTTGGAAATAATTGCAGATGACTTATCTGCATTAACTGCAGAAACATTTTTTCCTAGATATATAACATAAAACCATTAATGTGACATTCGTAAAATATATATTAAAAGTGATTACAAAATGACATTGTTTTCAGGTGTATATACAATATAGAAGCAGAGAAGAACTTACCCAAGGACATAGATATCAGCTGGTTCATGAATGCCAATCCAATCATCAATATCTAGGTCATCATGTGGAAGTTTTCCTCCAACATTCCATGTCCCAACACATACTCTAAGAGACAAATATACACCAGAATCCAACTATGAGAGGCTTGAGCAATACCAACAAATAAACTATGCTGTCTACACCTTCAAATCATTGCAACTAAAGTCTGCACCCTTGCTCGATAAATAAACACTAGAGCAGTGCCTCACCTCAGTTCCTTCTTGTTTATATACTGAGACCTAGAAGTTAATGACTTTTGCCTCCTTAACCTTGGAAGAAATTCTGCAATTCATCACAAAATTTAGGAGGCGTGATGAATGCAATCGCAAAAAGCAGTAAGTAAATCTTTGCAATTCTCGTGACAGGAGAAAAAAATAAGATAAACAATTGATTAATATACATTGTGTTATTGAAATTGCAGCATACAATGATTTTAGGGAATCCTATATATTCGGGGGAGTACATAATTATAATATTAAAGTTATTATTTTTTTTTTCACTTTCCACATTAGCCTATAGTCCTGAGGAGAAAAAAAAAACTTAAATATTATAATTATAAACTTCCCAGAGTCCATAGTTATAAGCAGTTAAAATGACACAACTTACCTCCTTTAAAATGATAACCCATTTTCCCAATTTTATGTGATAACTGATTAGCCCTTTTCAACAAGGAAGAAAGTTTCCATGCCAGCAATAATCTAACAATGTTACTATTTTAAATTACATACCACTAAACAGAAATTTGAGTATTTAGAGTTCATGCTCATATTACTGCAATATTTATGAGATTTATTCGTTTCTCATAACATGGAAACTTAGGTTCTATATCTCAATTTTAAGTTTAGGGAATTCAGTAGTTTCCAACGGCCTATTACAGGAGGAACTATCTAAACTGACAAGTAAGCAACAGTAAATTCCCAGTCTCAGAACTCCCACTGAGAAACCTTATGCCAGTCTTTAAAGTATGTAAGAGAAAATTAGTAAAAGTTATCAGTTCTCATTCCATAAACTAGAAATTAATATATGAAAAAAATAAAATCACCATTTGATTCAGATGGAGCTTCATCATCGCCTTTGTTGTCCCTAAACCGCGACTGTCTTCCCCCTTCTGTATATTACACCCAATTCAAATTGAGAAAGATCACAGAAACAACCAAACTGAAAAAGAGTCTATTAAGTGCCCAAAACAATCTCAATTCTGAATTTACAGATCATTTGACATGAACCATGATCCTCAAGTCCCAAAATCTAATAAAAATTAACAAAAATTTGCAGAGACAAATTTCCAATCTTCAAATGAATATTACACCTACATATACTCAAACAAAAACACAAAACACTTAAATGACAATAGAAGCATTGCTCTATAAACTGACCTTCATTGTCTGAATCACTTTCAGGGTCATCATCATCATCATCAGGGTCAGCACTGTAATCAGACTCTTTGCTACCCATGTTAAGCCATTTCCGCATAACCATTCTTGCCCACAAGAGCTGCATGCAGGACCAACCCAAAAAAAGAAGAAAAAAACATGTTTCAACCCAAAATGAACAAACACCAAAAGACACCAACTTGCACAAAGCTCAGTGTAGAGAGACACAGTACCTGTTGCTTGTTCGTTGACCGTTGCTTCATCACTAATGGTTATAAATGGACAAAGCAGAAGGAGAGAGAATGAAGACAGAAACTAAAGTAATGCCTATAACAAGAACAAGAAGAAACTGTGAGAGGGAAGAAAAAAACAAATTCAATCAGTTTCCGACGTTGTCAAATCATCATGTGACTGATGTGAGAGAGAATCAAAAACAGGATTTGTATTATAAATCTCTCTCTCTCTTAGAACTTTAAATACAGGATCACAACAATATATATATATGGATTTTATAACTAAGTATAATTGAAATGTCATATTGTATATATAAAAAATATGTGGGACCCATGTGTTAGAAAAAATTGTATGTATGATCCATTTCAGCACGAAATTTGAAGAGTGTGTAGAAAAATTTGAATTCTCATGTTGAATGAGAATTATAAACCCAATATATATTTATAGGCATAAAAAATGATTGCCAACACCATTTGACATAATCCACTTACTGCTATATTTTATCATTAAATTTTAATTATTGATTATTATTAATATGACAGTTATAATTTATTGATGATATTTAATAATTATTAATTATTAATTATTAATAAATTATAATAATTAGATTAACGAAAATTAATAATTAAAATATAATAATAAAAATAATAAACTTAATTAATGATAAATATATTATCCCCGACATATTATAAGAACACAAGAAGACTTATAAATAAGTGATTGGTGACTAAAATCACGGGCCAAAAGCATAATGGACGGATTAGCTAATGAATTATAATAATCATAAGTCGCGTATATCAAATCTCACCAATTGTTTACACACACCTGGCATAACTTGCATATAAATCTTGAATTTTCAAATAACTTTCTTTTTAAAAATTATGATGAGCCTGCTAAGTTATTAAGTTATATGTTGTTTTAGTAGGAATAAGGATAACGTAGTACAAATATATTGAGAGAATATTGTATTTTTCTATAATATCATATGTTTTATTACTAGAAAAATTTATATAAGGTGTGTATAATATAATAAATAATATTTGTAAAATCAGAATTACGTTTTTTTTTTTGTATATAATGGGGGCACTAGCCCAAGAATTATGTATTTTTAGTATAACGGAATGTAATTTTCATAATCAATCAGAATGAGAATTAAATATTCCTAATAGAATGGGATGTGGTTTTCATATACCTATCTTTATATATATTCTTCTTTTTTGGTGAAAACCTATCTTTATCTTTAGTAGTAGTGATTCAATAATGCAAAATTAAATGGAAATATAAAATTATATTAATAACTAATTAACTTAAAATATATCGATAATCAATTAATTTAAATTTATATTATATTTAAAATAAATTAAAAAAATTAAATTTCACCTCGTGGAAGCTACTCGAGAATCTCTATTAGGATCCCTACATGACTCTTGGTGAATGGTGTCATGAAAGAAAAGAAGATAGAAGCCAAAGTGTACGTAAAGAGTAAGAAGATCAAAACTCCCACATTTTGATTGGCACTAAGCAAGAGACTACTGCCTCACATGTATAATTCTTAGAATTTCAGAGAAATTAAAATTTACATAAATTTCATTGCTACACTAATAAATGTAAAGATGTTATGTTACCCATGTGTCGATGACAGTAATATTTATGAATAAGAAGGTACAAACACGAATACAGGTAGAAAACTGAGCCCGCAATAAAAGGGTAGCTGCTAATTAAAAATTTGGTACGACATTATTGAATATATAAAACGTTGAGTATATATGCACACAAGCTTAAACTTATCAATTATCAATTATCAATTTGAGTGTTCATAATAAAATAGATTTAGTTTAATAAATTAATATTTTAAACTCAGATAAAAAACATATTTTTTTTGGTACTGCCCACTATCTATAAGCACTTCATTAAACTTTAAACATGTAAAATATGTAACTCATATTAAAAATACACTTATCTCTAACTATAAAAAGATTATTTTTATTGCATCCGAAAAATAGTTCTTTTCATGAATGAAATGATTATGACATGCAGTGTCTACCTAACCCGTATTACATATAATAATGGAGGGATAACGTGGAAATATCTATATTCCTCTTTTCTAACTTTTTTTTTTTTTTTTACCCCACCAAACACCTTAAATTTATTTGGTCGTTTTTTCCTTTTTTTTTTGTTTCCAGCTCAACTTATTCAGTGTGGATCACTTGCTGAGATCACCCACTAGAATATATATGACATAAAGTTATTACTTTTACATATGCGAATCTTGCATATATACGGTTCTTATCTTCTATCTTAATTTAATTTTATTATTATTTTAATTTATATTTTGATGGTTGAAATGTTCTAAGATGAACTCGTATCACATGAAAAAATTATTCCTATCTACTGTCACTTTTTTAAAACTGGCTACCGAGAAATGGATCATCTCATCTAATGTGAAAAAATTACAACCATGAGAATAAATCAATGACTATGATTTTGTAATTACATATTTTAATTATTTTTTTCTTCCTTTATTGTCATTGATCAACTTTTTATATAATTATGATTTCTCATATAATTATATCATATATATATATATATATGACATGATATAAGTGAGTTTTCCAACACACACAATAATAGGGAGAGAGAAAGTGGAATGATGAAAGAAAAGAAAAATCATATCACCTCTTTTTGTGTCTAAGAAAATTTTTTTGTAAAATAATAAACATAAAACTTTTTTTTTTTACATGAAAATATACAGGTCCGACACCGTACAGAGAAGTAACCAATCAAAATTCAAACATTAAATTATGAGCTCAATACAGCCGAAAACTAGGTCAATCTCTTGGCCCGCGCACTCGGCATATTGATTGGCACCACGCGAAAAGCCAAATGAATAAGATGAGTGACTCTAAAGGTGTAAATGACAAAAAAATAAAAAATTGTAGCATTCTCTACAACTTAATTCGTTGCACAATTGACTAAGAAGGAAATGATTAAGGGATAAAATAATAGATTTGACTCAATTAAAATAAGTAATATATTTTTTGAAGAAAAAAAAGGTAGTGCGAAATGGTTATAATCTTACATTTTATTCTGCAAATAACATCTCCCACTTTAGAAGGACCAAATTCTAAAATCACTCCACAATTAAAAAAAAAAACATTGAATTATCACATATGACAATCCTTCCAGCCTAACATTCAATAAATTAAGGCACCAACCAGCAATTCTTTTTAAATAATAAACAACAACAACTTGGGACAGTGTTTTAGAAATGATTGAATTATTACAAACTTAACAGGAGAAATGTTTAGAACATATTCTTTTTAACGTATTTTTATTCTTAAATAAATTTTATGAGTTTTACTAAAAAACTTAAACTCACTTTTTTTATTTAGTGAAAACCACATGAAATAGAATCAACAATAAAAAAGTGTGTTAAAAAAGCGTATTAAAAAGAATGTGTTCTTAAAATCGGTAAGCAAGCAAAGCAAAAAAAGGAGAAAAATTGAAAAAGGAAACTTTTTTGTTACTCATATTTGGGATGACAGCAAGTTATTCGGGAGTGGATCTTTTCATTTGAAAAAATGGTTATGTAGTCATGTTATTTGATTACAATCACTTATTTAAAAATTATATATTTTTCTCTCTCTTATCTCATTATGAATGAGTGATTGTGATCAAATAACATAGTCACTTTTTCACATGCTAATATCCACTTCCAAAATATTCCAATAAAAGAGTCAATCAGCACATTTTTTTCCAAAGAGAAATGATAAGGTTGCGTGGAGAAACAAAAATCACAATCCCACACACAAGATTTGAAGTGACAACTGGGGACAAGTGGCGATTTACCATGGACTCCTTAAGCCACGCACAACTTTCTTGAACAAGATTTTTGCATGATGCTTATTCATGAGCACAACTTTTTCAACCTTTAAATGAAAGAAGCATGAACCCCGAAATGCATACTACAACTGAAATATATGCTATGGGCGAAAAGGCTATACAATTTTTTTTCTTCTCCGACAATTTTATTTCTTGTCGCCCTTAATATACTATATAATAATACTTTCGATTAAAAAATTACTAATAATACTAAGATCTCGCAATGTGATAAAGTTTGATGATATATCTTAGCAAATCCATGCATGCTTCTATTGATTGGCGAGGACAGAGACAAAATCACAAAACTATAAAAAATAACAAATAATAGATCACTGGCAAATGATGCACACCGAATATAACGAATTCCAGACATACATGTGACAGTGACTCACAATCATACTCATAGCCGCAAAGCCGTTGTTTCTCAAACAAAATAGAGCTTTTATATTTTGCAATTTCTCACATCAGGCTGTGAATATATAATATATATGTAAGACGTAAGATAATGTGCATATAATAAATATATGTATTTTTCTATTAAAAAAATATGGGAAATTGTTTACTCTATCAGTGGGAGATAACAATCTTGGAGACATAAAAACACGTGTATGTATTTATTTATTTATTTTTCTTAGCTTATGGACTCCATATTTTTTGTTGGTACTCAAAAAAAACTTCTCTCATATTAAATGAGAGAAATATAGTCCAAAAAATATATATATGTATTTATCACTTTTGATCATGACATTAAGTTTTATGATTTGGTAACCAAAGGGGGAAAAAACAGTATACCTTTTAAATAAGCAATGGCTTTTATTTAACAAGTTTTAACAATATACCCTTGATCCAAAGTTAAATCCCCTTAAAAAGTTAAGGTTTTTTTGTAAGACCAGTCATCCTTTACATTTTCTAAATGTGGAAGTAATATATACGTAATAGGGGAAAGATATTTTTACTACCAAAATTTTTTACTACTAACTTACTACCTATCTAATCACCATTGTATCAAAGAGAGAGAATGCTAAAATAATTTGAAAAAAAAAATAATATGTTGATCCAATGGTGATTAGATAGGTAATGAGTTGATAGTAGAAAATTTTGGTAGTAAGAATATCTCTCCTCTACTTAATAGGCGTAAAATTAAGTTTGGTAAGATTAGACTTTGTATTAAATAAGTTTTATTGTTTTTAAAATACAAAACATAAACTTAACATAGAATTTTACTTTGTACTTTTTAAATTTGTGAAATCTATTTTAACTCCTAGTTTAAAGGCCTGAAATTAAGTTATTTAACTAATTAAACCTTTTTTTAAAACTTGGCTAGCCTGTATATTAAACAAGTCGAATGATACATTCCTATAAATCTGCGTATCTTATTTTCACCATTACTACTTGAATTGTAAAGTTAACACATAACAAATGAAATTGAAAAATTAAGGTTTAATTTCAAAAGTTTAGGTGTTTGATAATGAACTCCTAATTGAAGAAGTCCAGGCCCTCTATTATTTCCACAAAAGAAGAAAGATAACATTAACATCATTAATTGGAGGAAAAATCACATGATTGCAATGCATCCTTAACAAAGCAACCTGCACAATTTTAATTTTTTCTTTTCATGCAAAATTTTCTCAAAGAAATAACTTGCGAGGTTCAATACCAAGAAAAAACTATTTTTATTCATTTATTCATAAAATATTTGTACTTGTGTAATTTCCTCTTAACACATCCCGACATGAACTTCAATAGAAATAAGATGACTATATGATTCATTATTTTATTGGTTTGAATTCAAATTAGTATGTTGATTTTAATTCAGTTTTGTATGAATATCTTTTTAGACTTTAGCACTTTATCAAATTTATACGCATATTGTTTCTTGAGCCCTTTTCAAATTATTACATATGATTCCAATTCCAATATCCATCATAATTGTATGCGTCTTAATTTCCCAACAAGATTTGAGGTCACATGGTTTGTAACTAACCAGCACTTTACAACTCGGCCTTTTTATTGGGACTGGCCCACGTGAGGAGTAAGATATAGTTTCAACGAATATTAGTAGATCCGATCCGGTCATTTACCTTGCCAATGAATCACCAATTGAACCATATAACTCGGGTTACTATATAAAAATCTATACATATTTTATACATAAAAATATTTAAATATATGTAAAAAAATTATTATGGAAAACTATAAATATATATAGTTTTTATAGGGATAAAAAAAAGTATATATGATAATCACATATAATATATTGTAAAAAAAAAAAAAATTCTCCTGGAAGGAAAAAGAAAATGTAAGTATCAGGTAACCACATATTCCTCTATCAAATATTCTCAACTAATCATGATTAGTAATTATAAAGCATTTTCCAACAACTCTTCTCATAAAGATGAATTTGCAAGAAAACAATATATCACATTCTCTTAATCTATTGTTCCGCAAATTATTTCAATTTTTGAAACTGAAATGTGAGGTCACTATAGAAGAATATACTACTAGCAAATAAAAAATATAAATTTTTTTGAAAGAAGTTCCACACTTTTTTAAGACAATATGAGATAATTTTGATTTTTGTTTTTATTTTTTAAAAAAAAATGTGCCGATTTTGAAGACTCGACTGGGTCACTAGTGTTGAGAAAATCAATCGGTTTGAACCAATTTTCACCAGATCTGATACTTGATTTAAACCTATCAGATGATCGATTCATCGAGTTCTGAGTTGATCCAACCCGTTTTAGCTGAGTCTAACACGTTTCAACTTTCAAACTTTCCCCTCTTAGGATGTACATGCTTCCACGATGAGTTTGTACTTTAATTTTCATTCTTTACCTTCTTTAGAAAATAACAATATTTTGGAGAGGTACCAATTGATTATATATCTTCCTGAAATCTTATTTTAAAGCGTGTAGAAAATTAGACATATATAATCTATGGGCTTTTGCAACTCTCCTTTCATTGCAAAATTTAAAAGTTTACAGTTGATACAAAACCAAGGTAGATCTCACCATTTTGAAAAAATAAAATAAATATAAAAAGAAAGAAAAAATAACGATAAGTGTGTGGCATAAGGAAATCACTTTTGCAGTGATAGCAGAAGTGATTTCCCCATAATCTATTTGTATTTTTATTCTTTTTTTTTTGTCTTAGAGAGAGAGGGGGGTTTCCAAAATATTCTAAGTTGAATTTTTTTTATAAAATGTATTCCTGTTTTGTTATTTTATAAAAGATTTCTCAAGTCATCGATGTCATTTTGGAGATATAAGATTAAAAAATTATAATGATAAAAACTAATTATATAATCTTATAATATATTATAATTACAAAATACTTTGATTTTTATCTCAAATCGACATCATTTTGAACCCACTGAAAATAACTTTATATGTGGTGAGTGAAGAAATCTTTTTACTCATTGTAAAAATGCAAAATATAATATAAAAGTAACATTAACTGTAATAATGGGTTGATTATGACTTACAAGCAAGGTGAGATTTCGATGTAGCCAGAATAAAGTAATATCACTAATTTGGTCCGCCATATGATAAACAATCTCGTTGTCCGCGCAAGAGATTGATATTAAGAGTTTGTTTGGATTTTTTTAAATTAAAAATTATAAGTTATTTTTAAGTTAAAGTTAAAAAAAATTAAAAATTATGTAATGATTACATAAATTTCTTAACTTAAAAATTACTTAAGAACTCAAACCTTATTTTGAAAATAACTGATAAAGAATATAAAAAAAAAAACTTTTTCTAGGACTCCAAGAAAAGCTAAAAAAAAGAGGATACGGTGAAAATAGTTTATGAATTCTAACAAATCTTATTTGTAATGACACAAATTTAAACTCCAAATATTGTGATTTTAAAAACGACTTTACTTAGTTCATCATTCTTAATTCAAAATTGTGCGAGTATTAGCAAAGATATTTTTTGTTAAAAAAAGAAAGAGAGAGAGAGTTAGCGGTATGTGTAATTATGTCAGGTTTCTTTTTGATTCGTTACCTTTAATTTTCCTTTTATGGAGGTTAGGCAGGATCAAATGATTAAAGGTCATATATATATATTAGACTTGATGACTTCAAATCGACTCAAGATTAACATAACGAATTATATACCACTCTCACTGAAGTCATATTCTCCGGGTTCAATTTCAAAAGCATCCTAAATAATATCTATTAATTGCTTTTCCGACAGTCAACTCCTAAAACATGAAAATTTAGATTTTAAAAGATTCAAATAAATTAATAAGAGGAGTAGAGAAACAAAAAAGAAGAATATTATCAACAAGAAAACGGAGAAAACCATACCTCTGTTTATATCAGATTAATTAGCTGATGAGCAGTGCATGTAGTGTGTTTGATGTTTCTTCTGCTGCTGCTGACCGCCGCTTGAAGGCTTTTTTAGGGAAAGTGTGGGAAGACGAAAAGTGACAATTTATAAGGGGTTTATCTTTTGCTTTTGCTTTTGCTTTTGCTTGTGCTTAATTTAAGCCTCTATGATCTACAAATAATGAAGAGCTTGAATTGTTAGATAGCTATATAAGGATATATCACTGTGCAGGAACGATGTAGTGACTTTCTTTTTCTACGTCTTTGTCTGACTCAACGTCGTCCGAACGCGTGGCTTTGTTGTGTGGTATGCTATGTACGTAATAATCAAACAAAATTGATATTAGGGTTTTATTTTTCTTATGCTGCATGAGACACGGCACACAAAAATGGATGAGACTCATTTTTTATTTTCTCTTTCTTCTTTTTTAGTAGGTCCCACCACCCGCTTTTTTTTGTGTTGCATGAGACAACTTGTCTCATGCAACATAAGAAAAATAAAACCCATAAAATTATTAATGTAGCATTATTTAATAATTTAATTTTTTGAGTTGAATTAGTTTTATATACATAATATTAGAATTTTAATGTCACGAATTCTTGATATTTAAATCATTAAGGGGAAAAATGTGTATCATTTTAAAAAATGTAAAGTTGTGTCGTTTTAAATGAGAGAAAGAGATAAATAAAGTATGAGATAGTGGACAAAAAATATAAAGGTGTGGGTCTCACCTCTTTGTAAGAGTGAAAGGATATAAGTTGTGTCATTTAAAAGGAGAAATACTTTTTCCATCATTAACATACGCTCATCTAATTGAATTTGTTCCTTAGAAAAATACATTATTGGTAATGATTCATGTGCGTGTACGGTCGATGACGGTAGAAGTTCCGGTAGATACATTATTGGTTTTCTGGTTTCTCTGTCTTTATTGGTTCCTGCTCCCCTTTGCAAACTGAACTCTGGGCTATTTTACATGGGTTGGAGTTTGCTTGGAAATCTGGTTGGAAGAAAATTATTCTTGAATCAGATTCTGCTCAAGCCATTGGCCTTCTTACCATGACTGGTAATGACACTCGAAAGCTACCTCTGGTAACTAAGATTCGAGCTGCTCTCAATAAGGATTGGTCTGTCTTGTTGAAGCATATTTCTAGGACCTGTAATCATTGTGCGGACTGGCTAGCGAAGAAAGCAATGGATGATCCTTTTGGTTTATCCACTATTACATCCCCTCACAGTGAGCTACTTAATCTTCTTACTGCTGATATGCTGGATCCGGGAGTCATCACTCCAGCTGCAAGATGCTGAGTTTATTTCTTCTGAGTCGATGGTTTTTAGTTTTCTTTATGTCTTGCTTTTTCTTGTTATTGTTTGTTTTCTTTTGTTTCGTTTTGTCTGTTTCGTGGGGCAATGTCCCATGTATTTACAAAAAAAAAAAATACATGAATCATGGACACGCAGGTTTATTTCACGTGAAAATTATTTTAGTTATTGTTGTACGAGAACAGGTGGCAAATTGTGTATTTATCCGCGGATTGGCAGTCAAGATGTTAGTTATATATGTTGATTCATGTGATAAAATGTATCGTGTATGATTTAGATAGGTTGATTCACTTAATTCACGTATTAATAATGAAAAATGTGTCCAAAAAATAATTAAAAAATTTGAAATTTTAGTGATTTTAATATAATCAATTGTGGGTCGGGGTCAACCGCATATTTTATTTAATTTTTCTCTTTTATTTTTTGAAAAAAAAAAATCAAATTTTCATTTTTTTTTGGTGAATTTTTTTTCAATATTTACTCTTCAAAACTTTGACGAGAATCTATGCTTCTTTTTATATCTCATTGGTGAAAATATCTAATATACTACTGTACTACCATTTGTTTGGTGCTACTAGCCAATAGAAATCCATAAATGACTGTGATATTTTTACACATAGGAAAGAGAAATACTTTTTTATCTAAATGTCATTTGTTCAATGAAAGAGTTATCTATTACAATTATATGGAAGATGTTCTCAATGATGATGATGATGATGATGGGAGCAAACGATAACGTGGCAGAGAAAAACCGATATAATATTTGTTTAACAAAGGTTGTCAATTAATAATCTTTTGTTTTTAAGATGAAAGCTCAATTTTATAAAATTACTTTTACCTTTTGAGGTTTGGAGAATTAAAGGAAATTTTGGGAATATTTATGTTGTAAGAGAAAAATCAAACTATCAAAATATCAGTATTTCTTTTCCTATATCTAAAACGACATTGTTTTAAATTACAGAAAATGATTTTATTTCCTATGATAAAATAAGACGTTAATATCGGAATTCCAAAAAAAATCACTTTTTCATGAAATCTCCAATTACTTTTTACTTTTTAAACCGGTAATTTATGAAATTTTTGGATTTTAAATAGTAAATACTTTTCATTCATACATTTTGAAAAAGAAAGAATAATGAATAAATATGATATTTAATCTTAATTTCCTACTATCAACTTTAAATGACTTTATCAAATAAATTATAATTGTATTCACTACAATTAAGAGGTAAATAGGTTAGACAACTTATCAAGAATCTAGAGGCTGACCTACTTTGGGTCAGGCCTCACCTTATCTAGGAAAACAGATCTGGTTTGGACAAAAATAATAATGGTTTTTTTAGTACAAAAACAATAATGGTATTTAACAATGGGGTTTGATTTTCTCGTATTGTATGGGAATTGAATTTTTATGTTATAACTCAACTAATGGTGTGTCTCACATTTATTAAAAAAAATTACACGCAAATTGAATAATTATGATAATTGAATTTCAATGCAACATGAGAAAATATTTTTTCTTTAACAATTTAGGTATGTGTTTGTTTTAATTTTTTTTGCGTGAAAGTATAAAGGATAATGTGAAGGAAATGTTGTAGCAAAAGCAAAAAGTATTGTACCCACAATTACTTTCAAAAAGTGTTGTACACATTTTAACGGACCTATTAATTTTTTGCTTTTTTGAAACTAACTCCAAACCTCCAATAAAAAGTGTCCTACTCACACAAAAAAAGCAATGGAGCCACATGTTTTTGAAAAAAAAAAAAAAAACACTAACCGGGTGAGTTAGGTGCACCCCTTTTTATTTTTCCCGCAACTTTCTCTTACATTTTTTTTGATTATAAATTGAGTGATGATAATGTTGTAGCAAAAGCAAAAAGTATTGTACCCACAATTACTTATTACTCATCACATCACCATTAATTTTTTGCTTTTTTGAAAGAGAGAGAATGTTAAAAAAAATTGGAGAGAGAGAAAATATTAATCTAATAGTGATTAGATAACTAGTAAGTTGGTAGTGAAAAATTTTGATAGTTCCCGAGATTCTCTTCACATTACCATTACCAAAGTATAAATTAAGACGGACTTATAAATGTTTTAAGATGAATTCTTAGTATTATATATGATAGTATTTTTGCTATTAAAAGTGCTCTATGAAATCCTCAAAATTTGAAAGATAGATATTTCTTTCCCTTATTCATCATATAAAAGTGTTTTGAAGCGGTTAGTTGGTAATCATAAAAATTATCCCTTTTTATTCTGGTGTTCTTTTTTTTTTTTTTGATATACCCAAGGATTCTTGACTAATCCCTTTCGCGAAGCAATTCCTTTTTGATATATTGTAATTAAAATTATAGTAAATGTGATATAGTTCAAACTAAACTTTTTATTCTAAAAAAAAAATAAGACATACCAAACTTGTAATTTAGCATTTATTAAGTTAATACGTCAGATCAGTAGCTCACCCTAGTTACATTACTAAATTTATAATTTACTAATACCATGAACTATTTATTTATTTATTATTATATTTTCAATCAACATATATAATATACTTATGACTTTCTTATAAAGCTACGGCTTGGCGTGTTTCGGGACATAACAACAACTGTTCTTCATTTTATATTTCAGGAGAATAAAAAAAATTAAATTGATTTTCCATATGGACAAATGTCACATAAATGTAAGAATTGATCTATTTGATCAGGAAAAATAATGTTAAGCAAAGTTTGTTTATTAGTTATTTGAAAATGACAGCACATAGGCGTAGGTTTTAAAAATTATGGTTAAGCTTGTTATATTTCCTATACACAAATCTATTAATATATATAGGGTTTTACATTTCTCATATAACATGAGAATTGAATTCTCATATTGTAGAGAGAAAAAGTATGTGAGACCCGTATATTAAAAAAAATTATGTGTAGGATCCACATTGACACGAAAATCGAAAGGTATATAGAAAAATTTAAATTCTGACATTGAACGAGAATTATAAAATCTATATATATATATATTGTATTTGTGAACTTATGCCAAGTATGACGAATACGGATTTCTTAATTATAAAATCATATCGTTCTCAGACATCACATGTGACAAAGTCAACGATTTGATTATTTTTCAGCATCAATCAAGGTTTACGTGTTCTCTTGTGATAAGAGTGGATGAAGAGGATTGAATAATGGAAGTGTTTTAATAAAGGGAAACAACCTGATCCAGCTCTTACTGCAAATGAAAGGGTTCATGTCCCAACCAATATTGGATCATGCTTTACAAATATCACACTCTTGAACAAATGTAGTCCATTTATAGCCCAACTCAGTCTTGTCATCATCGATCTGCTGAAAGTCCAAAACTAATTGTTTACAGCCATATCGTACAATAAAGTCAAAGAAACACATGCAAAAGTGAAAAATTCTTGGTATTGATATAAATTCAGTGGTGAAAATTTAACATGCACCGGGTGCTGTGCACCTTTTACCAATAGTGGAAAAAAAATATGACATGAAAGAAAATAAGTAAAATGATAGGGATAAAGTTGTCATAAATTTTTTCTTATTTAGGAAAATGGAACACTGAATAAAAATGCACCGATGCATATTAACTTTTCTCAAATTTAGGGGTGGCAATTCCCATAGATATGATACAAATATAAATATATTTAATATAAATTTGAAATTGTATTAAAACATTTGACATAAATATCATCCATTTATTTTATAGGTTGACACGACATTATACGTTACGAATAATCTATTAATTTCAAATTGCATTATTTATTATATGGATTGATACCATATAATAAAATATGAATAATATATGATACAAATAACTTGTAAGAAAATTAATGCAAGTAAATTTTAGAATCACGCATCATTGACACGCAATACGACATGACAAAAAAAATTGGATCAATTTTATTAACCCAAACATAACAAAAATTTGAAATGGGCTGATCCGATCATGAATTTTTTTGTATCATGTCAGTTGTTCATCTTTAAAATTATCACCTCCAGATATAATGTTATACTTACTCAAATTATAAAGGGCAAATTACATTCAACCACCCTTTACTTAGGGTTATTTTAAAAACCACTCTAAACTTCCAATTTAAACAATTAACCCTCCTTCACTATCAAATCATAACAATTAAATATATTAATAATTATAAGATAAAAATATCCTTATACCCATTCCAGGAGATTATTTAGTGTAAATAGGAGGATAAAATAAAAAAAATAACATAAATAAAAAATAAAAAAAAAATTAATGTTATGAGAATGAGCACCAAAAGATTCGGTCCTCTGGATCGTATAAAATATTTTCCCCGCAGCAACCCCAATTGCTATAACCACCGTTCGCCATCCGAGAAAGTCAACCTTCACTGTTTCTAGATGACTGGGCAATAGTTCCGCAAAAATGCTGCAAATTATGGAGAGGATGAGATATCTATTAATTTGCTTCATTGAAAAACACTCAATATGCTGCATCTTAGAGAGGACCTAAACTATGAATTAACATTTCCCTACTACCCGAGTCTTGTACTGCATTAATTCGCATTAATTAGAATGGGTCTTGGAACCCTATCTCAATGTAAGCCTTTACAAATGTGGGTATTTTGCTCCAACGAAATATATCAGAGAAATAATTAGACTTGTATTAACTTAAAAGAATATATATATATATATATATATATATATATATATATATATATATATATATATATGCCAAAGAAAAATATACATTTACTTAAAATTCTAGCATAGTGGTTTCTTTCAAACTCTTTTAAATGAACACAGGGAACTCACTTCAAAATGGAGGGGCAAACTGAAGATTCATCCAACCGGCCAACCTTCTTATTCCAAACAAGTTAATTGGGCTATTGTTTCCAATCCAAACTCAAGCTGCATATATTTTCCTAAATCCAAATTAATCAGTTTTCTTTGAATATTTTATGGGTTTTATAAGAGTTATGTGGTAAGAAAAGTGATTATGTTATGTTATAGAGATTCATTTTGTATGCTGGAGTTTTTTTTGCTGCGGGCCCCACAAAATATTGTATGTGTATGAAATTTTTTATGATAATATTAAATGATAGATGATAAACACATATTTTATTGCCATGTATCGGTGATGGTGAAGAAGAATGGTATTTTTGTCTTATCCAAAAAACAAAAGGTAAAATGCTTTTCCAATCAGTAGAATAAGTTATCATTTTCTTAAAATTCTGAAAACATTCTTCGTTGATCTAAATTAACGTAATTTTGAAAATCATCCGAGATAACTTATTTTTAATAACTGAAGAAATATTTTACCCAAAAATAAAACTTCTGGAATTAGGCTATGTTTGATTACTGTTCTTAAAAATAATTTTCTAGTTTTCAAAACAAAAAAAAACTCATTTAGTAAGCCTGTTTTGTAAAAAAAAGTTTTAAAAATGGATTTATATTTTTTATGGAACATAAGAATAGTCTTCTTATGTTGTACTCACATCGTTTTATGTGTCAATATTTTTAATTTTTTATTTACTTTTTCCAATGAGACCCACCTAAGTATGTGTGTTGCAAAAATCCTCATCTTATGTGACATAAGAAGTATAAACCCCTTTAAAAAATTGTAACTGTTTTTTGTTTTTGATTTTAGAATCAAATTTAGAGAACGTGTCTAAGTTGTTTTTGTTTTTAACTTTCAAAACAAAAAAACACAAAAAATAACTGTTTCTATAATTATTCTACAAAACAGTTTTAAGAACAAAAAAAACCAAAACACAATGAAACTTCGGCTATTTGATTTCTGTTTTGGAAAACAGTGTTTTAGGGTCTGTTTGATTGTGTTCTGGTTTTTTGTTCTTAAAACTGTTTTGTAAAATAGTTATGAAAACAATTGTTTTCTATATTTTTTCTTTTTAAAAGTTAAAAATAAAAATAGAAAACAAAAATAACTCAGACATGTTCTCTAAATTTGATTCTAAAAACAAAAAAATAGTTATAATTTTTAAAACATTTTTTACAAAACAGGTCTTACTAAACAAGTTTTTTAATTTTTTTTTCAAAACTAAAAAACAGTTTTTAAAAACCACAATCATTAGTCTTCACGACAAAAAAAATTAAAAAATTCGTTTAGTAAGACCTGTTTTGTAAAAAATGTTTTGAAAACTATAACAATTTTTTATATTTTTAAAATCAAATTTAGAGAATATGTATGAGTCATTTTTATTTTCTATTTTAGTTTTTAACCTTTAAAAAAGAAAAATAAAAAATAACTATTGTACAGAACAGTTTTAAGAAAAAAATAAAACAAAACACAATCAAATAACCCGAATAATTTTTCCCGTTACTACAAAGAAAATTTATTTATTTTTATTTCAAAATTGAGCTAAAAAGGTTAAAATACAAAGGATAAACCCAGAATCAAATATTGCTGTGTCTGTCTGAAAAACCAACGCTCATGCTGTTTGCAGCATATCAAGATGCCATTGAATCTTCATCCCTTTAACTCTCTCTGCTTTCCCAATTGTACAATACCGGTTAAGGATATCACTGTTTTCAGCAGCACCTTCAATAAGAAACCACAGACCAATCCCACTACACACTCATCTTCAAAACCCCGTAATTTTTGTTCTTTTGCCAGGATTGTTCTTTCCAATCCTCATGCTTCCCTCGTTTCTAAGAAAGTTTCGATTTTGGGCGATACCCACTGCACATTTTGCACCACCAATGATGGGTTTGGTGGCTTTCCCAGTGATTCATCTCAAGAGGCTATTGATGGTGGAATCCAAGAGCTTGAAAAACTTGAGTTGCTGAACAAGCCTTCTCCTGTGCGTGTTGCAGAAGGGTTGTCTTCTGAAGTTGAAATGGACCAAGAGAAGCCTTCTGAAGAGGAGGCTTTGGCACCTTTTTTTAAGTTTTTCAAAGGTAGTAATTCTATGGAGGAGGTTGAAGAAGATGGTGAGGTATTGGAAGTTTCTGAAGAAAAAGTTGATTTGGGTGATGAGGATGAAGAAGAACCTAAAAACATTACTGTTGAGTACTATGAGCCCAAACCTGGGGATTTTGTGGTGGGTGTTGTTGTTTCAGGCAATGAAAACAAGCTTGATGTTAATGTTGGGGCAGACTTACTAGGTACAATGTTGACGAAGGAAGTGCTTCCCTTGTATGGTAAAGAAATGGAGAACTTGTTATGTGATGTGAACAAGGATGCAGAGAATTTTATGGTTCATGGGAAGATGGGAATTGTAAAGAATGATGAGGCAATAAATGGAGTACCAATGCCTGGAAGACCTGTGGTGGAGACTGGAACCATTTTGTTTGCTGAGGTTTTAGGTAGAACACTTAGTGGTAGGCCATTGCTTTCTACCAGAAGGCTCTTTCGCCGGATTGCCTGGCATCGAGTGAGGCAGGTTCTTATCTTTCTTTCATTCCTCTTTCCCCCTCCTTATGTATATATAGTTTAGTAGATATTCCAACTCTCATGAAGAATTTGTGAGTTAAATTCAGTAGTTCTTATGACTACTTAGTTGGAAAGAGTTTATGATTGAGCAAACATTACTTTTGGTCCTCGAAATGTATGCACGACATCACATTTGTCCTCCATTTGTTAGTGAAATCAAATGGTCCTTCAATGATAAGTAATGCCATCAATTTCGTCCTTAAGAGCCAATTTCATTTTATGACCAATTTGATGGCAAAAATGTGAGTTTGAAAGATAAATACGACGTTGCGTATATCTTTAAAGAGAAAAACAAATATTATGTTATAGGAAAAATTCTTAGGTCATGTCATAGAGACAATCAATTGTGGGGTCCACTATTTTTAAAATAAAAGAAAATTTAAAGAATTAATGGGTCCACTTTTGTGTTTGTGTAGGAAAATTGCTTGTGTCATGTAAAAGGAGGAAAACATTACCCATCTTTAAAAGGGCTAAACGTGGTGCTATAAAGCTCCCACTATGTGTAGGGTCTAGGGAAAGGTCAGGCCCGTTGTGTGGATCTATAGTAGACAGCCTTATCTTGCATTTGCTCACATAAATCTAGCCAGTGATCTCTGGGTCACATGGCGACAACACTAACTGTTGTGCCAAGGCTCCCCTTCACATTGCATGTGTATGTAAATGACCAATTTGATATTATAACTTGAGGACTAATATGATGTCATGTATATCTTTGGAGAACCAAAATAGACATTTACTCTATTATTTCATATCAACATGGTAAGCACGTGCTACATCACATTTATACTGAGATTATAGTCAGAAAGGAAATATATGTGATCTAACAAAAAAATTGATGCTCATGATCTTATGAAAGATACAATATCCCTGTTAGCAATCTTAATTCCTGTAAAGTCAGATAACATCTCCTTTCTCTTGCTGATGAGATTTAAATCTTCAATTTTTCATGTTTTGGGCAGATAAAACAGCTCAATGAACCTATTGAGGTTAGAATTACAGAGTGGAATACTGGGGGCCTGCTAACAAGGATTGAGGTCTGTGCCATTGACCTGAGATTTGTGTTCATGTAGCATTTGATTAAATGCTTATCTTTTCTTGAATTTGGATGTGCAGGGTTTGCGAGCTTTCCTACCCAAAACTGGACTTGTGAAAAGAGCAAATAGCTTTACTGAATTGAAAGAAAAGGTAAGTTACAGCCTTAGCACTTTCTTCCTAGCCAGGGAAAAAGATCATTTTTCTTAACGGGACAGCTACTTTGCTTATAAGCTCCTGCTGATACTCTCTGATTATATTATCTGTTATTTATTTATTAGATCTGCATATAGCAACTATATCTTCACAGGTGCGGATGATGCCATCACACAAAGTTCAAATCCTATATGATTGTTGTCCGAGTGTAATCTATGGAAGCTATATGATCTATCCTATCAAATTTGATGTTGTTCTAAAATCGAAACTAGTTTCTTTTTAAGCTTTAAACAAGTCCGTTCCTTAAGGGAGTAGTCAAAGATTTTGACTACTACGTAGTGGATAAGTATACTCTAGTCTTGATTTGAATCCTTATATATCATGTTGGATTTCAAGTATGAGAAGTGATGATCACAAAGTGGTATTGCATAATACTTTATGAGCTTCCCCAAGGAAAATGAGTGTAGTATATTTTACAATTTTAAGTGTTCAGCAAATTGCCTAAAAGAATCTGTACTTCTTTAAAATGTTTTCCCTTCCTAGGTTTCTTTACACCTGGAAGACTCCTATTAGTTAGATAGAATACGTTTGTTGATTGTTATTGCTATCATCAGTCTTTATTTTGTCTTCCTTACTCTTACTACCACTTATTATAATGGTGTAGGTGGGGTGCTGTATCAATGTAGAAATTACTCGAATAGATGAATCTAAAAACAGTTTGATACTTAGTGAGAAGGAAGCTTGGGTATTTCCTATTCTTACATGCTTTCTTGCTTCAAATTTTCATAGTTCTTTAATTTTTCTTTCTCCTTTTTATCTTTTGAAAAATTCCTGTTGTGCAATATGATGTTGCAGGAAAAGCTATATCTTCGTGAGGGAACACTTCTAAATGGGACTGTGAAAAAAATATTTCCATATGGAGCCCAAATTAAGATAGGAGAAAGTAACAGAAGGTCAGTGAAAGCTTGGATTTGAATAGCAAACCCTTTCTACTTTTTTGTTCTCTGTTTGATAAATCACAACTTTATTCAAGGGATTCCAGTAGGTGCATTTCTTGCTTGCAAGGTACAACAATTACATTTTGGAGTATTGCTGGATGTTTCCAAATTCTTTGATTTTGAGAAATCTTAATCCATGTCCATTTCGTACATATGGCTGATGGAAAAGATAAAAAACAAAATAGATAAATCAGGCACACTGACATATAAGTGTTTTTGTGACTTAAAACCTACTATTCGCCCTTGACATCGGTGTAATTATTTTGAACTGCATTAAGCTAATGAAACAAATTGGCCAATCATCACTATAAAACTATTTGGTGGTTTACCATTATGTTTTGTTTCCACTTATTCCTGGTTGTAACAATATTTAAAACTGTTGAATTGATTTGAATAGTGTTTTATAACTATTAATTTAAGTATTTGTCTAGTCCAAGATCAACTCAACCTAAAAGCTTTAGTTGTTAGGCTCACGAACATGAATACTTCATACCTCTTAAACAACCCCTCATGTAAGAGGCTTTGATGCCTTGTTGAAGAGGCTCTGATAACATGGTAAAGACCAATTCTATCAAAAGCTTAAGATGTTGGGTGTGACTTCATGAATGATTTTATATCTCTAACACATCTCTGCCAAGTTCGAAAATTAAGTCACTCCCTCATGTTAGAGTCTATGAAGCACCGATACGGTGTTTTCGATACGTTCTCGATGATATAGGATGTCGATTACCAAACAATACGTGTCCGATACATTTCCGATACGCGTATCTGATACATTGGAAAAAAAAATTAAGGAGTATCGGTGCTTCTTAGGTTAGAGTGATAGTTCCTTGTTACTTACCATGCAGATTGCCTCAAAAATACCTCTCGCTTCAAAAAAAAAATTTCTATGACAAGGTACTGTAATTTTAATCCGCATGCTGCTGAAATTTTCGTAGGTTATGGGTCCTAAGAGATTGAAAGTCTTATCACCTACCAAAGTTGAATAAAACCTCCTTCATTCAGAATTTGTATCAATTTGTAAGAACATAAAGGGAAAAAACAACAAACTACAAAAAGATTCTAAGTAACCAACGTGAAAAATAAGAAAATCAATTGTACTTTTGTAATTTGCTCTAGTATCATTTTGCTTTCTGCTTGAGCCCTTAAGGAGCACATGACCAGGGACAAAGGAATGGGAACTGATGTCCCTTTAAATTTTTTGAAAATTTGCATATAATTTAATGGTTTGATCACCTAAAAAAATGTTATAATCTTTGGCACTCCCAGTATATAAATCCTAGCTCTGCCCAGTGCCCCCATATAATGACATTATGCTGGAACGTATGGATCCAGGGTTCAAAAGGGGGAGCTACTCGTGAGCCACACTTTCTAACTAGACTACTATGTTGAGATCTTTAATATTAAAAAATGAATATAAGAGAATTTAGTGCAACTTGTTTTCCTGGTCCATTGAAACTGCTAAAAAAGTAGTCCATCCCGCTTTCCCTAAATCCTAAACCCTAAACATTCCACTCATCCCAAGTTCCCGATGGGATTTGAACTCGGGGTGTCCACTTAAAAGTATTCAATGCTTAACCTTTGGGACGTGTTGTTTTGTTTCCTTTGTTTTCAAGGATTCTTTACAACATAGCCTGTAAAAGTAATTTTTCCTGAGTATAGGGGAAAAAACATGCTTTATCAGATAAGGGCATGATTGTGGAAATATAACCTTGACATAAATAATTGAAGTTCCAAAAGAAACATTTGAAGCTTTGGGAAGCATGATATTGGTAACTGGTAAGCAGTTTTAGGAGCGTTTTCCTTTAAATTTCAAAATAACATAGACATATGTAAACATTTCCTCAATTGTCTGCATTCTTTTTATCTAGACCATTTTTAGCATTTTCTTGTTTTAACCACAGAAATAGGCACGACATAAATTGATTCACTGGTATTTACATTGAACGTTGATTCTCTTTGTAAATGAAGTTAACAAATATAAGGTGCACCAATCCTTGTTGCTGAGCAATTTTCTTTATAGTTTCCCTACCATATCTACCCTTACAATTGTTGTATTATCTGACATTCTGGTCTGGCTACTTTGTTGTTAAAAGGTTTTGTAATATCATGTTCTTCTGCATTTTATCTCCTTCAAGATTTTTATATCAACTTCATGAGTTTAAATTGTTGAAGTTGGATTAAACTTGTCTATATACATCGACCTGACATTTACAATGAATTGATTGGGTGCCTTTCAGCGGGTTGCTGCATGTTTCAAACATTACTCGAGCTGAAATTACTTCTGTCAGTGACGTACTTTCTGTTGATGAAAATGTTAAAGCTCTGGTGGTGAGGTCAATGTTTCCTGAGAAAATTTCTTTGAGGTAATAGATTGCTAACTTTAACTTCCTTCTGTAATTGTTGGGTGCATTTAGTATGTTACTGTTTATTTAGCCTCGTTTGGCTAACCTGGATTAGGCTGCTCCAATAAGGTTATCACGTTATACAAAATGGTTTAATCCTATTTGAGAAATGTAGTTTTTCCAATTCTAGGAGATGCTTGTGACTAATGGTATGAAAGACCAAACAGTGGAATTGAAGGTTTGTAAAGGGAAAAGAAGAAGAAGTGAATCTTGAGATTCAAAGATCAAAACATCACAACATGACTTGAGTTCCTATGTTAACACAGTTCAGATTTGTGTTGCAATAAAATACTGCTTTATACTTTTGACTCTTTGAGTCATGATTTTTGCATCGGTTTGAGTTGAAACAAATTAACTTCGCTTGAAGAGTAGAGTGTGGCTCACTAACATGAATGCTCTACAGTTCACTTTCTTGTTCTTTACCCACTGGACGTGTTTAGTTTTAACCCTTTTGTTCCTAAACTTCTCTGTTAAAGAATTTCATTGGAATATATGTTAGTTTTATAAATTGCTGCTGGTGCCAATTCGCTTTTCTTGCCATGCAGCATTGCAGAACTTGAAAGTGAACCTGGCCTTTTTCTATCAAATAAAGAGGTATTTATTTATCATTTTCCTATTAAAGTTATAGGGTTTGATGTTTGTCATTTTAAATGACATAAGTTATGTCATTTTAGGAGAGAGATAGACACAGAAAAACGGAAATCATGGGAGAGAGAAAGTGAGTGATTTTTTTAATTTAAAATTCAAATTTTCTGTGTTTGTATCTCTCTTAAAATGACATAACTTTCTGTCATTTAAAATGACAAACACTTTTCCCAGATGTTTTATTTATTTATTTATTTTTTGCCACATGTAGAGAGTATTTCAGGAGGCTGATATGATGGCAAAAAGATATAAGCAAAAGCTATCTCGTGCTCTTAACACTCAACGATTAGAACCTCCACCAACCAATGCCATCCCTTTTGAAAATGAAGAACTTTATGCAAACTGGAAGTGGTTTAAGTTTGAAAAGTGATGATGAAACAAGTGGTCACAAAGCATGAAATTATTGGCTGGCAGAAGCTCAATTGGGAGAACATGACATGACATTGCATGGATCACCAACCAGTTCCACGATGGGCCTGTCTTTTTGGAAGAAAAACATTATTAGCCTCGAGTGGAAAAGCTTTTGTGCTGTCCTGATGAGTTGTTTGGACATGCATTGCATAAAAGAGCACAACCCTTATAATATGTGCCCAAATAGATCAAAGCGCTGTTCTTTCTTTCTCCTTTAAATTTCTGCTGTCACCAAAAAAGATTTTCCCGTTTCTTTTTATTGTGCCTCCTCTGTTTTTGGGCGTCATTTTTGAAGATAGATTAATGTAGTTACATGTAAATTGTAAGAGTTTAATTTTGATTCTGTGACATCATATTTAAGTTTACCCTATCTTTGAATTGTAGTATTAAAAGAATTTTGAACTTCATGATGTTGATGACTTATTAAATGATATAGTGACATTTTAAATTACAGTGCAAAAGTAATATTCTGACAATAAATCAAAGTTGAATTCAATTTATAATTACGTTCATTCACTCAAATTTTGATGTGTTTAGGTTCCCTTTATCTTTTTCACCTAGTTAAGTTCTTCAGCAAAAGTCATAGAGGTTACACTGGCGATTTGTTGGAAGCTTATAATGATTTGAAGCTCACTGGTCGTAGGAAAAGTTAGGAACTTACTTGATCTTATTGACAAACAAAGCGCACAGTACCAGATCATTGGAGGTGACATTGGCCTTTATAAAAGTTTAGTGTAAATCACATAGGTAACAGTGCGTTTCCAAACTAGATAGATTTAGCAAACGAGTAATAAAAGAAGAAAAAAATAGAATACAACTTGAAAAACTGAAGAAAAGAAAACTCTACTGTCAGTAAACAAACTGATAAAAGCTCACAAGAAGTTAGATAAAATAAAGGATTTTATAAGAGTTATGTTGTAGGAAGAATGATTGTGTTATGTTATAGAGATTCATTTTGCGGCCGGAATTGCTTTTTTTTTACTGCGGGCCCCACAATATGTGTATACAAGAAATTTCATAAGATCATCTTAAATAAGAAATGATAAACCCTAAAATAAAAGCTCTAAGAAACATTTAAGATCACTAATTTAAATAATATAACCAAGCGCCCCAACACATGAAAATTTAAAGCCGGTTTGAATGGATTTTAAAACGAATTCAAAATAATTAATTGTAAAAGGAATTTTGAAAAAATCGAAACTGTTGTATTTTAATCAATATTTGAAAAGCAATTATTTACCCAAAATACACTTTAAAAAATAGAATTTTGGCTTTTTTCAAAAGCAATAATAAGTCTTTGCTTCCAAAAAAAAATATCCATTTGCCTTTTTTTAAACTTATATCCAAACACACAAAACGAAAAGCTCTTTAATTTGAGAAAAAAACAACACTAAGAAAAAAACTCAATCAAACAGACTTTAATATTCTCATATACTGTGTTACTTTTTGCCCATTCCATTCTTTTCCTTCGCTGTCACTCGGTGCAATAAGGAAACAGATAACCATGACCCCCCCAATATTTCCCTCATGTTTCATTCCCTCTATTGAAAACACCACGATAAAAAAAATTAAAGCTAGCTCATGAATGAAGAACATTATAACATAAGCAGCCGGAAAAGAAAAAAAAAAAAAAACCACGTAGTTTGAGTCCTGAAAAAATGTGAAACTCAAACAATTTGTATCCAAGACCCTTTGTTTATAACTTTGACTATTTCTCGACTGCACCCTCCCAACCAACGTGACTCATTACTCGACTCGCAACAAATACATATGTAGAATGAAAATGACAAAAACAAATAAACTCCCAGACCCAGAAACCTCAACCAGTCAAACCTTAAAATTAAAACCGAACCCTAACTTCGCTTGCTGACAAAAACTCGAGGACACAAACAGCTCAATTGCATGGCAGTGACACAATCCGAAGACTATTAAAATATGATAGATCATCCCAAGATATGGGCAGCAAAAGCATCGACCACCTAACCTTGTCAGATTGCCAAGTAGACTGAAATATGAATATATAATACTCAAGCTGAGGACACAGGCTCTTCATCTTTCTTATCTGCATCTGCCTTACTTCCTGATGCAGATTCTTGTTCCACAGTTTTGTCATCAGACTTCTCTTCAACACTCAATTTCTCAAGACCAGCTGCTTTGTCATCAGACTTCTCTTCAACACTCAATTTCTCAAGAAGACCAGCTGCTGCAGATGCATCCTTGCTTTCCTCATTCTTCTGGGACTCAGCAACTTCTTGGAATGTTTCCATGAAGCTTTTGCAATCTAACAAACAGAAAGACAAAGCAACGGTAAATATACGTGCTAAGATTACGGCAAGAAAAATATTTAAAAAGTCTCTCCAGAGGAAATGAGATGTTCAGTTATAAGTTATAACCTATCCCTTCTCCATCCCCACACCCAGCCAAACAGATCACAGGAAAGAGCATCGGAAAAAAAAGTTCACATCACGCACACCCTTATATAGATCATGCAGATCATGCTAGGGGTAAATGCAAAAGACATTTCACTTCTGATATTAACACCGAGAAGTATACACTCAATCCTTGAAATTCAAAAGGGGGAGGAGGGTGCCATAATATCAACTAAAGCAATTTTTATCCAGCCAACATACATATAAATGGAATCTAAAAAAATACCTACTGCTTTTATTGGGGAATAGAACAAACTACTGCTAATTAAAGATAAGTAAATATCTAAAATATAATGTACAAGTGTAGTTGTGATCTTATATTCTTGCTTATGCATTTAGAACCAAAGATCATGTAACACTAAATAAAAGTTATAACACAATAAAAAAAATTGAAAGGAAAATCATAAAATGAGTCACAATATGCAGGCAAATTTTGTATCAAGGATGGCAGGAACTTACAAAATTTAAGATAACTCAAAATCTGGGAGATATCATTGACATGTGAATCGATGTAGTCCAATACATACCAGCTAAAAATCTGTTGTTCTGAATCTTAACTATGAATTTTTTTTAAAACCATAGCAATGTCTAATGATTTACTAAATTTAGCAAAATATAAAAAATATGAAGGAAAATGAGAACAAATATCAAAATGAACAAAGAGATGTTATGATAAGTGGTGCATGTTAAAGCTGGTCTAATCACCTTTATCGGAATCTGCATCAATGTCTATGAGCCTAGTAAATTTTTTTCTATGAAATCTTGCAAACAACCACAATTTCATAATACAGTTAAATAGACAAGGTCCCCTAACTATATTGCCAAAAATTACATAAAAATACAATTAAATTTCTCTCACGGGAGTGTGGAACATACTTCAAACAGTTCAATTCACTCTACTAAACAACTCATCAGAAAACTTCTTGGAAATTTAGCAAGGCAAGTGTTTTAGCAGATATTCATCAAAAGCAACCTTGGAGTTAGACAAGATACAAACATGCTTCGAGCCACAAGGTGCAGAACAGAACACTCTTCTTATTAGGGTCAGAGTTCAATCGAATAGAAAAAATGGAGATTGGCGCAATGTGGAGACAAAAAAAACACCAAACACAGCAGACAAGCTGACAAAAAAATATCGAATAGAAATTGCACATCACCAAATAGCATCCAAGTGGAGACTGATAACTCCAATCCAAGACAAGACATGTAGATGTAAGATGACCAACTTTGTGAAACAGGGAATCACAAATTCGTTTAAATCAAAAGAATTGAAGGAATATGGCTAATTATTAGTAGCACCTAAACAAAATTATCTTCAAATTGGAACTTACAAAAGGATACTTACTTTCAATTGAAGGAAAACGAATGCAGAAAAGCTCATCCTTGAGTTCACCTTCAGCATAGTCCCTGGCATGCCAAACGCAAGATTTCTCGTTCCCAGCATGCTCTTGCACAGACATCGTAGGTAAAACTGCGACAATCGAGAAACAAATAAAACACACACACAGACCAAAAAAAGAAACTGAATCTCAAAATCAAAATTAGAAAAAAAGAAGATGCAGATGCAGAAGGACAAAAACAAAACCCATACTGAGATGATTGGCGCAGATCTTGAGGGTCTTGGATTGCCTCATGAGAAGCCTAACCTTGCCAGAAACCTTGTGCTTCAGAAACTTGACGGTACCCGCGCCTCTCTCCTTCCACTGATTCCCATCCTTGTCGAACCGGTAAAGCTTCGATTTGCTACAATCAATGAAAAAAAAAACTACGGTTAAACCCTAAGGATGAAAATAAAAACGGAAATAAGAGAAGGAGAGAGCGTACAGATCTAGAATGGGATCTTCGTCCTCTTCGCCTGTGGTGACAGCGACCTCCTCGAGCTTGACGATGGGAGCCACCTGAGCTCCGGTATCCTCATCATCGCCCGCGGCGGGTGCCTCCTCCTCTTCCCGGTGCTCGGGATCGGCGCTCGACATCTAGAGAGAGAGAGAGTGTGTGTAGTGCTGTTTAGGGTTTGGAAAGTAGTAGGCTAGTAGCTACTCAGAGTGAAAGAGCGTGTTCTGTACTCTTTAAAAAGAGAGTAAATACCTTTTCCACGAAATTTCACGATATCGCGTTAGTCCTAGAAAATAAAAACATCGCTAACAATTTAGACATTTTAAGTAGGGGGTGTAAATGGGCTGGGCTTTGCCTTCCTGACCCAAACCTACGTAAATTTTTTTTAACCTATTTGGCTATTAGCCTATTAAAGGTTTTATTTGTAAGTAAAGTCCAGTCTATTTTTAAAAATAGGAAAGCCTGACATGGCCTTGTAAGTATCATAAAAAAAAAGTTTCCAAAAAAAAAAAAAGAAAAAAATGATAAACAAGAAAAAGTTAACATAATGCCCCAGATGAAACCGAGAGTGAGAAGCGGCGGTGCACATGAAGATTAGGGTTGATATTGGTATTTTGCCACATAAAATAAATATTATTATTTTATTTTATTTTAAAAAATTAAATAAGCCAGTCTACAAGACTTTAGGCCAGACTTGACAAAATTGGCTATGGCCTATTTGTAAAATATGCTTTCTTATAAGTCTAAGCATACTCTACATTCACTACAAGGTCGGGCTAGGCTGGCTCAATGTAGGCCGGGCTGGGCCAGGCTGGCCCATTTACACCCCTACTTTTGAGGGACTTGCGTTTTTTGTTTGAATTTATCAGGGGCCACGATTTCAACTAAATGTATCCATTCTGAATTTATTAGGACCACGATTGGCCTTTTGATTTACTAGGGACTAAAATGAGTAGGGGTGGCAATTTAAGACACGACCCGCCAACCCAACCCGGACCCGACACGAAATTTTCGTGTTCGGGTCAACCCATTTAATAAATGGGTCGTGTTCGGGTTGGAAAAATATAACACGAAAATATTCGTGTCGGGTCACGGGTCAACCCGTGAACCCGCTCTGACCCGCAAATATAATTTTATTTTTTATTTTTTCAAGGTTACTATGGTAATTTTATTGAATGATATAAAAAAAAATATACACTCTAGGTTTCTTTTTATTGAAGATTTTTTTTTTGTTATATTGCAATCAGATTTGGTGCTTTTTTGGGGCGAGTCGTGTAATAAACGGATCACACTTATATTATAAGATTTTTCGGGTCGTGTCGTGTCAACCCGCAGAAAAAGTGGGTCGTGTTCGGGTTGAGAATTTTGACACTAATAATTAATCGGGTCGTGTTCGGGTTGAATCTATTCGTGTTCGTGTCAGACACAGGTCGACCCGAACCCGACCCACGAACACGATTTGCCACCCCTAAAAATGAGCATCGTGAAATTTGCTAAGAACAAAAAAAGTACTTACCTTAAAAAGATTTTCTCTTGTTTTCCAAAAAAATAAAGATTTTCTCGCATACCAAAAAAAAAAATTCTTACATTGCCGGTGGTAATTGATTGTTAATTAAAATTTTATGTAAATCGTTTAATTGATTATAATTCATCTTTAAATATATTATTTTTATAATTTTTTAATGAATAAATTTTTTGTATTATTTATGATTTTATACAAAATATTCAACCGTTAATGATTTACATAAAATTCTCAATTATTGTTTGCCGGGAAAAAAAAGAAATTATCAATTATTGATTATAATTGATAAATAATTTTTTTAATGATAATTGAGTTGTACCACTTTATTGTTGCAATATTTTTTGAATATTATGTGGAATCAGTAAATAGTAACAAATCATGATTGAAGAATAGGTTTGAAAATTGATAAAAATTAAATAATTGTTTGTGATTATATTATAAAAAATTGAGGAAGGTTATATTTATCACCTGTTTTTAGAGGTGTTCACGATCTGGATTGGATTGGTTTTGGAAGCAAAAATCATCCGATCCAATCCCTTCAGTTTGAATTTTTTTTCAAATCTGATCCGATCCAATTCAATTTTTTTCGGTTTGGATTGGATCAGTTTTTTGAAAATCCTAAAATTAGTTTTATGATTATTGTGAAAATAATATCTTTTGTATACATTGGTGATCAGAACAATCTTTACAAATGGACCGATCATGTGATCTTCCTCTACACAGCCTGGAACTGTCCGTCTTGGGTCAAAGCATCTTGCAGTTGGGCCGCTTTATCCCATGGGTCTCCGATGGAACGCGATGGGGGTGTACCTGCAAGACACTCCGACGCTCAAGTCAGATATGGTTCAAGCAGGTTTAATTATGTAGAGAAGATAATGTACCTTAGTGTTGATACATGTATTTATAGTGGAGAGATGAGTAGCTTGGAGGATGTCTTTCTTCGTGGTGAAGGCAAAGGTTCCTTGGTGTTAAAGTAGTATGGCAGTCATGATTAAATGTTGAGGAGCTTGCTCTCATGGAGTCTTTAAGGTTGTGCTGCTTGCTGTGATAGCCTTTAATATTATGCAGCTTGGATAGATGAGCTTTGCAGCCTTTGTGGACTAAGGGCTTTGCTTAATGGTAAAGACCTTTGGGTTGAGCCTTGTATTTGCATAGTATTTGTCCAGATCAACTGGCTTTGTAAATTTTATTTTATTTTTGAAATACAAAAACATAAGTAAATGATAATATAGTTTTTTTTGGGCAATGAGATATGAAGCTCTGCACAGATAAAATTTTGTTGAGGGGATGTGACTAGGCTTTTTCTTGGGTTTAGTTGATGGGTTAATGGGTCTTGGGTTTAGAAATTTTTGGGCTATGATTGGGGGAAAGACCCAAGTAGGTAGAGGAAAATTAATATATTGGATCGGTTTTCGTCAATCCATTCGAAAATCGATACAATCCAATTAAAATTTGCAGGTTTTTTTTTTTTTTGATTTTCGGTTTATTCGGTTTTTCGGTTCGGCCACTGTAGTTAGAATTGGTTGATGAACACCCCTACCTGTTTTCACTTACAATCAAATCTTAATTATTGATTTTTGTCAATTTGACGATTATAATTTATTTAACTTATTAATTAATTATTAATTTATAATAAATTATAACGATTAGATCGTGAAAATTAACGGTTAAAATTTGATTGTAAGAGGTTGTAAACGAAAAGAAATATAACCTCCCTACAAAAATTATAGGTAATTTTTTTAAAACTACTAAGTATTATTTGTTTAAAAATCAACTATAATCAATTATTTTTAAAAAAAATCATCAATTGATTGATTATAAGAATACACATTAGAAAATCAAATATAAAAAATTAATGAATTTATACAAAATTTTCATTAATTATAATTATCAATATCAGTACTGATTTATAATTATTAATAATTTTAATTATTTAATTTTTTAAGTGAAGGGGGGGGGGGGGGGGGGGGGGGGGAATAGACCAACAAGAAAGTGAGGTTTTATTTTTATTTTATATTTTAAAAAGCGCTGCAGGGGATATATTGACGACCCAAATGATTTTTTTTTGTTACAGATAATTAATTTTTAAAACACCCCAAATTGGAGTTTTTTTGGGTTAAATGATTCTAGAATGTTATCAAAAAAAAAATATATATATTGATTCTAGAATGGTTAAACAGCCGTAGTTGTAGGCTTCTTGGTTTTCTATATTTATAATTATTCGAGGTTTTTAATCAAAGAGAATAATCCTAAGTTAAAACAGAAAAAATTATTTAGTAATTCAATAACTAATAGTAATGTTAACTCGTTTTCATAATGGGATCGTTGTGATTTTCATGCGAAATTACAAGCATTAGAACCCATATTGATGTGGACAAATAAAATAATAATACATAAATTAAGTGAAGTAACATTGAGCCTTTTATAAATTCAATTACAAGGTAATTATTTTCAATTGGGTTTTGAAATATTCCAAAATGCCAGAATCACAAGATCACAAACTGCCTTGCCTAGCCTTCGTATAATAATAATAATAATTGACAAACAGCTGCTACCATGTTTTTACAACTCTAGAGTTGATGACACCAGACATTTCCTTTTCTGATAGAGACACATAGATAAATAAAAAAACTATTTTAAAATGATAATTCAACTTCACAAGTAAATCAGAGTAAGTTATGAACCTTAATGCATACAAAGATACCAGATGTTATTATGAACAGTATACCGAGCTTTTATTGCATTTTATTACCCAGCAAAAGACTAGAAATCGAGTCTCCTTTCTATGTATCTTTAATGAGTTTATCATCTATTATTTAACATGATCACGAAATATTTCCTACACACACACCATTTTGTGGGGCCCGCAACAAAAAAAGAAAAAAAAAACTCTAGCACGCAAAACGAATCTCTATAACATAACATAATCACTTTTCCTACAACATAACTCTTATAAAATCCATCTTTAATTGATAAAAGAAGTTTTGATAAATGTCCATTATCCTTATAATGGTCAATGGGGTGGCTATGACTCAGATAGGCTTCCCACAACCACGCTAGAATTCTAACAAAGCAATAGTTAGAAATACAGGAACTTGTAAAAAGGCAGCATGAATGCCAAATAAAAATTAATAAAGATAAAATCAATGGAGCAAATATCACACTTGAAGAAGAATTAAAAACAAAAAATATTCATAAAGGATAGGCAATTATTACAAAATGCAGTATTCACATTGCAATGGCTAATCCTAGCCCTACAAACAACTACACCAAATTTCAGTTGGCGATCACAACCAAAAACTTTATTCTGGATAATCAGATCAAGATCATGAAAGAAATTGGACAATCCAAGAACAACTCCAGCAATCCTAACCTTTGAAACTAGTTATAAGGAGAAGTTTCCTGTACAGCGGAAGTGAAAGCATCACAAGCTGCAATTTATTAGGTTTGCATAAACAGATTAAGGAAACTGATACGAAGTTAAGAACCTTCTACTCAAATACAGAAATAATACAAAGAACAAGGATTTTGGCTTGAATAATCAGATTTTATATATTCTTCAAGAAACTATTACAATCTAGAGACAGTAAAACAGAGACAATTACCAAGAAAGGAAATGACAAAGAACTTGGACATGAAATAACATTGCAGTAAGATAAAGAATATTGTGAAGCAATTGGAGAGGCTTTAGTCTCTCCCTAGGGTCCAATTTCAATATACTGATCAGTAGGGATGTGCATGGGTCGAACCGAACCGGATTTTTTGAAAAACCGAACCGAATTGTTTTAAATGGTTCGGTTCGGTCCAAAACTGGTTAGGTTCGGTTCGAAAGTGGTTCGGTTTAGTTCGAAACCGGTTCGGAAGTGGTTCGGAACCAGTTCGGGTCGACCCTCTTTTGAAAAGAAAAAAATTTTAAAATTTTAAAAATAAAGTTATAAAAATTAATTTGGTTTGATTTGAAAATGGTTCGGTTCGGAAACGGTTCGGTTCTTAAACCGGTTCTAAAAACTGGTTCGGTTCGTAAACCGGTTCTAAAAACCGGTTCGGTTCATGAACCGGTTCTTTAAAAACCGGTTCGGTTCATGAACTAGTTTTTTAAAACCGGTTATTTTATGGAGCGGTTCGGTTCGGTTCATGGTTCGACCCATTTTTTTGGTTATTTTGCGTACCCCTACTTTTCAGATCCCCTTTTCCCCCACCTCATTCTCCCCTCTTATGCAGTTTCCGTAACTAACTTGCTCCCACACACTTCCACGCTTGCAATCTGTTCAGGGGCAATTTGGACAGCACCAACATTATTACATGAGCCATCATGTGTTGGACCATCTTCAACATCTTTACTTGGGCCAACCACAGCATCCCAAAGCCCAAGACCTTTTATCTTTATCAATACCTATGAAGCACCGACACTTCAAAAACCCTGACGTGTCGTGTCCGACACTTCCCGACACTCTCGGACACTCCGATACTCCCCGACACTCCAACACACATTATAGAAATTCAAAAAAAGGTTTAAAAGTTACATTGCGTTCAGTTTTTAGTTCTAACTATTAAATTCATTCGATTACGATTACTATTTTATTGAGTTTAATATAAATATTTGAGATATCTTATGTTTTTTTGCAAAATTCATGAATATTATAAGTTTAGATTCATTTTTTTATTAAATTATTGAATATTAAATACAATATACACCACATAAATTAAAAATATTATTTAATATCAAAACGTGTCCTAACGTGTCGAAATCTAACATTTTTTAGAATTAACGTGTCGGAGTGTCGTGTCGTATCGTGTCACGTGTCCCGTGTCAGTGTCGGTGCTACATAGATCCATACAGTACACTTGCTATGGTAGGATCGTATCAATACTCCCTCCCTAAAACTCTCACCTTGTCCTCAAGGTGAAGATCAGTCCTTTAAATCAGTCCTCCAAGATCCCATTGCTTGAAATTCAATGACCAACTTATGCATGAAACACAGTAACTACCACAAGGATCCCATTGGGCTTTACTAAAATCAATACATGGAACTATGGGGAAACTTGCTAAAATGGATGGCGCACAACAATCAACTTCAGGGAAGCTACCACACATTAAAATACTACGTTCAGCTTTCCAATCTAGGCATCCATCGGGAATAACTTGTCCAAACTTCAATTTTGCAGCCGTTAGAAATTCAATAAAATCTATGTAATCATGCCAATTGTATAATTGACTCACTTCAAGTGGCTGGACTGGAAAGTAATATCTATTAGCCTTTGAAAAGCTAATCTTCACATTCAACTCGCAAGCATTATGATAAAGCTCTTTTCCAATCGAGTAGCCTATCATATATTTTAAAATGTAATAAATCTTGTCATCCTTGCGATACCTAATCATTGAAATGTCATTTTCAAAATCGGGTCCGGCTTGTAATTCTTCTCCAGAACTGTCCAGACTGAATATGCCCTTTCCATTCCGGTAGCATTTGTCCTTGTTTCTGCCATTCTTCCAACAAATGGTTAGCATTCTTTGGATAATTACATTTTGTTGAATGCCCAACACCTGACCTGCATCTCCCCTTTGCTTTTGTACTTTCTGTTTGTCTAGGCAGAATTTGCTCCAACATGAACTTGAGTCAGCAGCGTAAAATTCCATGGAAAACGATGGCTTACAGTCAAGCAGGCCACAAGAATTCCATAGCTGCATGGGGTTACTTGAACCCAAACCCGACCCATGGACATAGAGGTCGAACAGAACATGGTGAAGCATAGCCTCATAACAATCCAAGAGAGAGACGACGTAAGGAAATCGAATCTGATTTGTGACTTGCGTTCTATGTCTCATGAATGTAGTCAGAATTATGGGCTTAAGACTAAAAAAAAGGATTATTCCTTGTTAAAGAGCGCGGTCAAGTAAAAATCTAAACAACTTTGTTGTATGTATTAATCCATCTTTATGTAATCAATCTTTAAGTAATTAGAATGTCTTGAGAATTGTAATCAATCTTATTCGAACATTTAACTACTTGATACATATATGATGTGATATATAGAGTAGTAATATGTATTAGTTTGAATAATTCAATTGCATTGAAATTGAGATATTGTTGTTGTTGAAAGCCGGCACTTGGGCAATCATGACCCTTTCATTTCGTTGTAGAAGTAAGGCACGAGTCTGAGGAATTCCTTTCACATTGCCTCTAATCACAAAACCAACCATGTTGGTGTTGGTAATCTATGATGGAAGAAACGACCATAATACAAACTTTGTTGAGTTACCTATCTAAAAATATCTGATTCCTTAATATACTTACATGATTTCGAATTCAACACCAAAATTGGAACCTTTCATGATCCACGTAAAGAATCAGCCCTCTACTACACTCATATTCACACTAAAATTGATTGGATAAAACCAGGGCAAGCATTACCATGTAAATTAGGTTGATTGAAATGACATAGCTTTAAAACATATCTTTCTTCTCACATGAATTCCCAAAAGGCAAATGGAGCTCATGGATCACACTCATACACTTACAAGTGTTGATTTCACCCAGTACTATTGTCAATTTCAAATGATTTGAGCAACGTATTAAAATTCCAAGTGATTATTTGCTTTCCTAGTTTGATGTCTTAGTTATGAGATCAAAATTAGTTATTGAAGATCAAATTTAATCATGAGAATGATTGGTGAGATGGACTTAATTATTAGAATAATTGAGATTGATTGACTTAATTATACGAAAAATTAAATGTGATTTATGGCTGTAACTGTGAGTTATTTTATAGGCGATTGAGAAAAAAACAATTCATAATTATTTCCAAGCTATGTGCAAATTACAAACTATTAAAAAAAAATAGAAAAGAGTGGAGATAAGTTAGAGAGAGTGCACTGTACATTTATGTGAGACAATTATTTTACTTATTTACTTACATTTATAACTTAAAATATTATAAATTATATAACAAATATATTTAAGAAAATATATACAATATTGAAACTCTTCGGGACAAAAGAAGAATAAAAAAAATGTGAAATGTTTTTTTTTTTTTTTTCACCATAGCATGAATTAAAAGAAGCATTATAATATACAAAAAGACATCTGAATGGGGCATAACCCATGAGCCCACTAATTTTGAAATTTGGGCTTAGTTATAAAACTATATAACATACAATTCATCTGCCTGAGTCCATTAAAGTCATGGACTAATTGGCATGCCAGTTTTTTTTCTCACAATTTCAATATTCTAAATTATTTCATTAATTTTATATTTATTTATATATTTTTGTGAAGCATTCTGGTTAATTCTTTAAACTTACCAATCACGTAAATCACGGTGAATGTGCCAAATAAATAAATACATTTTTTTGGTTAGGAGAGTGTGTTTGACAATTTATTTACAGACAAGTTAACATTTACGTCAATTGAGAATAAGTTTATCTTTCGACAATGTTAAACATGGTATATTGACCTGATGCATCTAAATGAATTAATTAATTCCTATAGTCACTAGCACGATATTGGAATTTTGAATTTTCTCAAAAAAAAAAAAAATTATTAATTTACTCGAAAGTGCACAAAATGTATATGCTCATAGAGTATTAAGAAAAAATGAGTAGACTAGGGCCGACCCAAGATCCTAGTCTACTCAGGGCCTTGGGTCGACCCTAGTCTACTCATTTATTTTTACAAAGAGAAATATGATAAGAAAAAAAAAAGTGGTGGAAGAAATATAAAAATTACAAAAACAAAAAAGTAAGGTGGTAATGTATTAATTCAGCAAAAAAAAGGGAAAGATCAAAATAATAAATAAAAATTGTTGGAATATGTAGCAATTTGAAATTCAAAATAGATAGAATCAGAAGTTTGTTTCCTTTAAAATCATAAGTTTGTTTCCTTTATTTTATCTAGTTTGTTAGGATTTTGAATGTACAGTTTGTGTATAAATACACATCTGATTATGAGGAAAAAAATGAATGAAAGAGAAGTATTACAATATTAAGAATTTGACATGGTATCAGAGCAAATTTTTCACCCTCCATGAATGGAGTATCCGTTGCCATCATTTTTTTAAAATCTCTTGATCATCCAGATCTCCTTTGCATCTGTACCTTTTCCCCTTCCTTCCTCCGGTTCACTCTTTTGAATTTTCCGGATTTTCTTCTCTTTTTCTTACTTACTTGCTGCTACTGTGAAGCCCCGAATCGTCATAATTTTTTTATACACCATTTTTTAACTGTATTCGTATTGTTCATTTTCTTCTTCAATGGCCAACTTTGCTTCTGAAAACTCCAAACCTCTTCATGTTTCCCAAAACATTATTCTACGCAAAGATCCCAAATTGAATTGTTGAATTTTCTGAATTGTTGAATTTTTGAATTGTTGAATTTTCTGAATTGTTGAATTGTTGAATTCAAACTCTCCACCTTCACATTCTGAATTGTTGAATTTTCTCTCTCTGCTTCTTCACTCTCTCTCACTCTCTAGAATCTCTCTATTTTCCCGCTTTCTCTTTCTATAATGGCTACTTTTACTGTCGCATCTCTTTTCTCCTTCCAAATCTTGTTTCTAATCGAACCGAACCACTTCCGAACTGAACCAATTTTGAACCGAACCGAACCAGTTTTGAACCGAACCGAACCACTTCCAAATCTTGTTTCTTCCGGCCTTGATTTCATCTTCTTCGGTGATTTATTATTTTTATTTTGATTTTCTTTTATGGTTTGTATTTGGTCAATTTTATTTTATTCCCACATATGTTTGTGGTGTTATTCAAGTCTGATTTGACTTGTATTTGGTTTGCCATTGTTTGGCTTTAATTTTGGCTTCCTATTCAGGGGGAGCATGGTTCATGTTGCCGATGTTCATTTCAGAACATTTGATTTTGTCGATGTCCATCCCGGCACCATTTATATTTGGTGGCTGATGTCCATGACAGCCCTTCCTTCCTTAGCTGATGTTCATTCCAGCACATTCTCTTTACCAACTCTTCAGAATGATGATCATTACAGTTGATTTGTTGTGCTACCGATTTCTCCGACTTGTATGCCATGAAGCTTCATTTTATTTTTCATTCTTCCTAAGATGAAGTCTCTCTTCATCTTAGGGGGGAGTAGTAGAGATATAGATAATATTTTATTTTAGTTTATTATATTTTTTATTTTTCTTTAGGGTGAGCTGTAGAGTTGTTACAACCCCGCTCGTTTATTTTATGTTTCTTAGTCTTTCTTGTTCAAGCTTGTTGCTTATGATGTATACGTTCCAGCTTGAAGATCAATTGGCAGATGTACTGACCAGCAATTTCTGGAAGTGTTTGAAGAAGCAATTAGCAAGTTAGGCATGATTAACATCCATGCACCAACTTGAGGGGGAGTGTTGGAATATGTAGCAATTTGAAATTCAAAATAGATAGAATCAGAAGTTTGTTTCCTTTAGAATCAGAAGTTTGTTTCCTTTATTTTATCTAGTTTGTTAGGATTTTGAATGTACAGTTTGTGTATAAATACACATCTGATTATGAGGAAAAAAATGAATGAAAGAGAAGTATTACAGTATTAAGAATTTGACAAAAATATATTGAGTTTTACTATTTGTGTTTGTCTGTATTTCTATATTTCTTCATCTTCAAGGTGCACATTTTTTTTTGAAGTTTTCACAGATTTATTCAAAATCATATATTTTCACAATTTCATATCTTAAGACGTGACACGGGATCATCATAAAACTCAGAAGTAAAAAAAGTCTTTACAACACTAGTAAATTGAATCCACTGTTAGCCGCACACATCAATGTTAAGATACTATAATTGTTTGTTTTACACGTATATTTAGGAACTGCGGCTTAAGTCGATCTCCTTAATTTGTCCTTTTCATTTGAAATTCCTTACTTTTTTGTATTTGAAATCACAACTCTCATTGTTTAATTAAGCAGCTGCAAGAAATAGACAAATTATTTCATTAATAAGAGAGAATTGATCCTAAAAGAATCTCAGAGCGATAATTGGCACCTCCTATAGCCATCATAGGGTTTGGGGCTCTATGAACTCAAGTGTCATCAGAATACATGCTTAAAGTAAGAATCATGAGAATTCAAAATTATTTCTTTGGTATAATACTCATACGAAGGAATTACATTCCATATATCCTATTTTTCTTTTTTCTTTGTTTTTTCTTTTGAAGTTTAATATATATATATATATATATATATATATATACACACACGGGTAAACAACTTCTCCTTTCAAAGAAGTTTTTTTGGTGCAGCTCACACATGCTAATAGCATTGAAATGTGTGATATTTTTTTTTTCCAAAACAACCAATGGATCCCACCAAAAAATTAACTTAGCTGCAAAAAAAAACTTCTCCTTTGAAAGGAGAAGTTGTTTTCCCTATATATATATATAAAGAAAAATGTTATATTTTAAATGACACAATTTATATCCTTTCACTCTCACAAAAAGGTGGGACTCACATCTTTATTTTTTTGTCAATTATTTCTATTCTTTTATTTATTTCTTTCTCTCTCTTAAAATGACACAACCTTACATCCTTTAAAATGACATACACTTTACCCTATATATATATATATATATATGAGGCTTTAATCTTTCTAAAGTGGATGTAGATAAGTTATCTACGTTCGCTCCCAAAGCGATGTCGTTTTAGATTGAAAAATTAAAAAATTATAATAAAAAAGATTATTATAACCCCGAAATAAATTATAATTACAAAAATATCTTGATTTTCGCCTCAAAATAACGTCATTTTGGGCTCACTGTATATAAGTTATCTATAATAACCGTTGAAAAAATGAACCCTATATATAAATGGGAAAGTTATATTTACAAATTTTTTATTTATAAATTCTTACAAACTATACTATATCTGACTGATAAGACATTTTTGAGTAAAGTATTACCGATGAAATATAATTAATTTATAAGTTTGTAAAAAAAAATTATCAATATAATCCTACTCTATATAAAGTAGGACCCCAGAAAACAAGGGAACCCAATATCTATTGTATTACCTACCCCACTGCTCCATCCTCTAGTTGGTTATCTATTACGTTTTATGTGCACTTCTTAGTATAAAGATGTTTACATGGAAACAAAATCAAACTTGTATATTAAAATAAAGAATCGATTTTTCTAAAAACAAAGCTAATAAAAAAATAGATACATGTTCCCTGTGTAGTTCACTGCAGAGTGCAGAGGCCTAGGTTTGTCTTTGGTTGCTTTTAAGTCCAGCTTCTTATCTTAATTGATTCACTCGTGTCTAATCAAAATATGCCACATAGCTCGATTAACAAATTTTTTTATAGCCATGAGTTATGTCCACCATTATTAATCATAATGCAATTCTACAAAGTAATATATAGTAAACTATTTTTATACACAAAAACTGTTAACCAATACTACTTTGTTGTACATGTAGCGGCGCATTAAAGTTAACTTCGAATCTTTTTTCAAGTGACTCTTTGCTCCTCGGAATGCATAGCCCAAAAAAAGGGGAAAAAAAGACGATGTGTATAGATTTTTTTAGTTTAATTATGTATGAGATGTAATTATGATCGATATACGTAAAATATCAAGATCTTGGTTTACACCATACGCTATAGGAGCGACATGCACATTATTAGAATTATTTCTCACAAATAATTATACCATATTGCTTGCTTAGACCAATCCAAACACCACGGAGTTAATGATACTTTTACCTTAAGAAATGCAAAATGGGCACTTCAATCACCTCTATGCATTTCTAGTGGAAAATATATGGTTAAAAATATTTTGTACCTAGTCTCATCTTCTTATACATGTGATGCAATTTCTTCAACAAACAATTTTCTACTATTTTTTTAATCATAATTGTGTAATTGAATTAATAGTTAATATACTGGAATATTACATAACCCACAGTCCCATCAAAGCCTAGTAACGCCAAATTAAAAAAAATATACAGGAAAACGAAATAAACCATTCATTATACTTTTTGTGATTATATTAAAGGATAGATGATAAGCCCTAAAATATATACGAAAACGAAATAAACCATTCATTATACTTGTAAGAATTTAAGGCATGACCGTTCTCAATTCTTTAAGAATGAATAGTTATTTTTGTTGGTGTAGAATTATTAATAAGAAAAAATTTAGAGTGATTTAGGACTTTGGTTGTCCTTCCATTCGGGAAGTGACACCTCCACCAATTCTTTTTCACTCTTCTATCTTCTCAAGTTCTCATTCCTTTCTCTCTCCTCCGTCCCATCAAATTTTTTCAGCCCCATGGATGCTCTCACAATAATAATATAATACCATCATTTGTATCTTTTCATGTATTATTGGTATTCTTCAAGAGACATAGGAAAATCGTGTACCTTAAAAAGGAGATTAGTCTCACCGGATAACAGTGGTCCAATATATCCTATGTTTAATATCTCTCCCTATTTTTTTTTTCATTGAAAAAAAAAACCCCTCCGTTTTCATAACAAAAAATAAAAACCCAGGCTTTACACAAAAATGCCAAATAAATGAAAAACAATTTGAATTTTTCAAAAAAAAGTCTGGGAATACCATAGGTACCATCTACAAAAAAGGTTCTCAATTCTAAAATTTTGTGACATTTATGAGAGATAAGCCTCGTGTAGCTAAATTGCAAGAAAACAGTCAAAACCTAAACCTTAATAAAAACCCTATTCGTTACCTGTGCCCTAATTTATTCCAAAACCTTCTCTCTGTCATGTGACATGCAATTTTCTTTTGCTCCACTCCCAAAACAAACCCACCTCCTCTTCCTCGGTAACCAAATCACTCTAGCCTTTCTTAATTTAACCCTCAAAACAGTAATCACTCAGTTAAAAAGTATAAACAAACAAAGTAAAACTTACAAAATTTAATTTACTCAATCAATTTTGTCCCTCTCAACTCCACCCTTCCTCCTATAGGAATTCCTCTATAATTACGCCACCTTATATTACTACGAAAATATTTATGATATTATTGATGTACCATTTACTCAGTGCATCTGTCCAATAAAAATTGAGAAATAACTATCATATTTATATGAAAAGGAGATAAAAATATTTTTTTATTCAAGTGTCACTTGTTAAATGACAAATGTACCTACTACAGATATATAGAAGATGATCTCCACTACTCCATGTCCTTTTTTTTTTTTTAAATAACACTTGCTTAAAACTAAGGCCACGTTTAAGGATGCTTAGTTTATGCAAAGGAAAAGACATTGAAATTGTTTTGCTTACTCCAACCCTTTAACCTTTCACAATCTCCCAAGCTGCCACACTCCTTATATTATCATCAAAGTGCTCTTTGTGTTCCCAATAAGGCAATCTCTTATACAGTGTGTGCTATCCCAACTCCATGGACATATTTGCACATAAACACACAGCTCTGAATCTCTTGCATTGTCCCAATCAGAAGGATTTTGAGATAGTGAAAACTTATCCACAATTGATGCAAGTACCATTTTACATTTCATGGGACTTTGATAAATACTTACAAATGTAAGGGCATTTTGTTGTCATTATAGACATTATTTATGAGGACTGTTTATTTTCACCGACATTGCTCTCATAGGCTACACGGATTTTCACTCATCACTGTACATGTCTTTATTTTTTATTTATTTTTATATGATATATTTTTTCATTCATACTCCCTCCTCCACTTGCTGATATAAATAATGGAGGTTAATTTGGTACATGTACACAGATACTAATGCAGCCAAATCAATGAAATAAAAACAAAGCCTTAGTATTTAAATGCACAAGAGAGAGATAACTGGGAGTGGAGGTTTTCAAAGTGCTTTGAACTCAAAAAAGCTCAGCCACCACACTATAACCGGTGAGCTAAACTCATTATTATCTTAAGCAGTCACGCGAATCATGAAAACAATTAATGGTGCATTCACCAATAGTCAGCATCATCAGAAGCCTGGCTTTGGTTCTGCAATTTGGTAGCAGAGAGAGTAGAGGTACTTTCTGTTAAGTTGGAGAAATAGGTAGCACTATTCACTGTCCTTTCCTTTTGACTGTATAATCTTCCTTCTTAAAGATACATGACATAAGACTCTTTTGTTTCACATGCTAACATTGAAAACGTTAGTGTGAAACTCAAGCATCTTACCTCATTTGCAAAACTCTTTCACATGCATGTGGTCTCCTAGAGTGGACTTTTATCAGCTTCAGCTTCACCACCATCTTCAATAGGTGGAAGATTGGCATAGTGAGCTTAAAACCAACATTCATTAGACCAGTTCTTAACCTCCAACACCAAGCCAAATGGAAAATATTGTTCCACATAGTGTCACCACTTTGTTATTTTCCTTATTCTTCTTCTGCCTCACCCTTACAAAGATAGAAGTCACTTGCCTCTCACCTGATGGACAAGCCCTTCTTTCTCTTTTGTCTGTTGCTGGCCCTGCTGCAAAATCTTCACCTTCTGTTCTCTCATCATGGAACCCTTCAAGCTCAACACCTTGTTCATGGAAGGGCATTACTTGCTCCCCACAAGGTAGAGTCATTTCCCTTTCTATTCCAGATACTTTTCTCAATCTTTCCTCTTTGCCTCCTCAGCTTTCCTCTTTATCAATGCTGCAACTTCTCAACCTCTCTTCCACCAATGTCTCTGGCTCCATTCCACCCTCTTTTGGTCAGCTCTCCCATCTTCAACTGCTTGATCTCTCCTCAAACTCTCTCACTGGTTCCATTCCTGCTGAACTTGGAAGGCTCTCTTCACTTCAATTCCTTTTCTTGAACTCCAACAGATTCACCGGAAGCATTCCTCAACATCTTGCTAATCTTACTTCACTTGAAGTTCTTTGCCTCCAAGACAATCTTCTAAACGGGTCAATCCCATCACAGTTTGGCTCTTTGACATCACTGCAGCAGTTTCGGATAGGGGGTAATCCACATCTCACAGGACAAATCCCATCACAGTTAGGCCTACTCACCAATCTCACCACATTTGGTGCAGCTGCCACTGGACTTTCTGGTGTCATTCCCTCTTCATTTGGTAACTTGGTCAATCTCCAAACGTTAGCTCTTTATGATACTGCAATTTCTGGTTCAATACCACCAGAACTTGGGTTGTGTTCCGAGTTGAGAAATCTGTATATACACATGAATAACTTCACTGGCTCTATCCCTCCTCAATTGAGTAAGTTGCAAAAGCTTACTAGCTTGCTTCTTTGGGGCAATGCATTGTCTGGGCCAATCCCAGCTGAGCTTTCTAACTGTTCATCACTTGTTATATTTGATGTCTCTTCTAATGACCTCTCTGGTGAAATACCTGGGGACTTTGGGAAGCTAGTGGTTCTGGAACAGCTGCATCTATCAGACAATTCTCTCACAGGTAAAATACCATGGCAATTGAGCAACTGCACCAGCCTTGCAACTGTTCAGCTTGACAAGAATCAATTATCAGGTACAATTCCATGGCAGGTTGGCAATTTGAAGTTTTTGCAGAGTTTTTTCTTGTGGGGTAATTTAGTGTCTGGAACCATACCATCCTCTTTTGGAAACTGCACAGAACTATATGCACTTGACCTTTCAAGGAACAAGCTAACAGGTTCTATTCCAGAAGAAATTTTCAGCTTGAAGAAGCTGAGTAAGCTTCTGCTTCTTGGGAACTCTTTAACAGGAAGGTTGCCACCAAGTGTTGCAAATTGCCAATCTTTGGTGAGGCTGAGGGTTGGAGAAAACCAGCTTTCAGGACAGATTCCTAAAGAGATAGGCCAATTGCAGAATCTGGTGTTTCTTGACTTGTACATGAATCATTTCTCTGGAAGCTTACCAGTGGAGATAGCCAACATCACAGTTCTTGAGCTTTTAGATGTGCACAACAATTACCTAACTGGGGAAATTCCATCCATGATTGGGGAACTTGAAAATTTGGAGCAGCTTGATCTCAGTCGAAACAGTTTGACAGGTGCAATTCCTTGGAGCTTTGGAAACTTGAGTTATTTGAACAAACTCATCCTCAACAATAATTTACTGACAGGATCAATCCCAAAATCGATTAGGAATTTGCAGAAGTTGACTCTACTTGATTTGAGTTTCAACAACCTCTCTGGTGGCATACCCTCAGAGATTGGTTATGTTACAAGCTTAACCATCAGTTTGGACTTGAGCTCAAATGCATTTGCAGGAGAACTTCCAGATTCAATGTCTGCTTTGACACAGTTACAATCACTTGATCTTTCTCACAACATGCTTCATGGTGGAATTAAGGTTTTGGGTTCTCTCACTAGTCTTACTTCCCTTAATATCTCCTGCAATAACTTCTCAGGTCCTATCCCAGTAACTCCATTTTTCAGAACTATATCTTCTAGTTCCTATCTTCCGAACCCCCATCTATGTCAGTCCAATGATGGGAATACATGTTCTTCAAGTCTGATTCGAAAAAATGGTTTAAAATCTGCAAAAACCATAGCTTTGATCATGATAGTTCTAGCCTCAGTTACTATAATTGTCATCGCATCCTGGATTCTAGTAACTCGGAACTACAGATATAAGGTTGAAAAAACTTTAGGGATATCAGCTTCCACATCAGGAGCTGAGGATTTCTCTTATCCTTGGACTTTCATCCCATTTCAAAAACTGAACTTCAGCATAGATAATATCTTGCATTGCTTGAAGGATGAAAATGTGATTGGAAAGGGTTGCTCTGGTGTTGTTTACAAGGCTGAGATGCCTAATGGGGAGTTGATAGCAGTGAAGAAGCTTTGGAAAACAAACAAAGAAGATGAAATGGTTGATTCTTTTGCTGCAGAGATTCAGATTCTTGGGTACATTCGGCATAGGAATATTGTGAGGCTCCTAGGTTATTGTTCTAACAGGAGTGTTAAGCTTCTTCTCTATAACTATATCCCAAATGGTAATCTACTACAGCTTTTACAAGTGAGCAGGAACTTAGACTGGGAAACTAGATACAAGATTGCAGTTGGATCAGCTCAGGGTTTAGCTTATCTTCATCATGATTGTGTCCCTGCAATTATTCACAGAGATGTTAAGTGCAATAACATACTTCTAGATTCCAAATTTGAGGCATATCTAGCAGATTTTGGTCTTGCAAAGCTAATGAGTTCACCAAATTACCATCATGCAATGTCCAGAGTTGCTGGTTCCTATGGTTATATTGCCCCAGGTAAATGTATTTGACTTTTTTTAACCTCACCAAATCCATGTTTTGTTATTTATTATTGCTTGCGGTTTAAATTCTAACCATGTTTTATCACCATTGCAGAGTATGGCTACTCCATGAACATAACTGAAAAGAGTGATGTCTACAGTTATGGAGTGGTATTGCTAGAGATATTAAGCGGTCGAAGTGCTGTTGAATCCCATGTTGGAGATGGACAACACATAGTTGAGTGGGTGAAGAGAAAGATGGGAAGCTTTGAACCAGCAGTATCAATACTAGACACAAAGCTCCAAGGTCTACCAGATCAAATGGTGCAAGAGATGCTTCAAGCACTAGGAATTGCTATGTTTTGTGTGAACTCTTCACCAGCAGAACGTCCCACTATGAAGGAAGTGGTTGCACTACTAATGGAGGTGAAGAGCCAGCCTGAGGAGATGGCCAAGACCTCTCAACCTCTAATAAAGCAGTCCTCAAATCAAAGCTGATTTATTTTTTTCTTCCTTATTTTCTTTTCTTTTCTTTCTTTTACTTCCAATGGTTAGTATTTGATTTTCATCTCTTCCCAGATGAAAACAAGATGCTGTTAGTGTGGAAACTTGAGAGTAGGAAGCTAGAGAGGAACTGATGTTTTATTCAAACGGCTATTGTTGTACAGTTTTAGAAGTATAGGTATCAGTTTATCTGCAGTATGTGATTGTGAAGTAGTAGTAGTAGTACTAGTAGTACTTGTGTTTCCCCATCTTTTACTGCTGAATAACAATTCTCCCTCATGTCATCTTTTCAATTTCATACTGAATTGCCAACCCAAAAGCTTAAGCCAGTGGGTGAGGGCTTTTTAATGGTTTTATATATTTCAACACGCCCCCTCACACGAGATCCCATTGGGCTTGAAGGGTGGATAATGCACAGGCCCACCTACCTGTGCGAACAAAGAAATTCCACTTGAAAGAAAGTGGGGGGCGGCGAGAATCGAATCCGGGACACGAGGCTCTGATACCATGTAAAGAACCTTGAGATACATCACCCCAAAAGCTAGCTCAAAGGGTGGGAGTGCCCAAAGTCTTATAAAGGCCACATTAGTAGCACATACAACCAATGTGAGACTATATATCCCAACACGCCCCCTCACACGAGAGCCCATTGGGCTTGAAGAGTGGATGATGCAACAGGCCCAATCTACCTGTGCTAAGAGAGTCCACAAGAGAAAGTGGGAGACGGCGAGACTCTGATACCATGCAAAGAACCAATTCAACCCAAAAACTTAAGCTAGTGGGTGAGGGCTTTTTAATGGTTTTATATATTTCAACACACTTACTAGTTGGCTGAGTGGAATTTAGATTTCTTGTCATTCATGCTAGTTGAATGGTCCCAGTTTTTCTGCCTTAAATTCTGTTGATAATTCCTTTTCACAAATATAGAAAAAGGGTACAAGAGAACGAGAGCCGAAAGGTATGTGGGGCTGCCTGGAAAAGTAATAAACCTGAATGTCCTAGAAGAGGGAATGAATTGACTGTGTTATCATAGACAAATTAATGATAAAAAAAAAATGAGAAAAGGAGAATCACCAAAGCATGTTGGGTTGTTCCATCTTAACCAATAATATGGACTTCGAATTCCAATTGTGTTAAATATTTGAAAGGGAGAATTTTGTCATCCATGTTAGAAGATTGTTTCACATAATTTAGATCTATAATAATTGTCTCACATGATTTGAAACCATAAAAATTGGCTGTAAACAAGACGTATGCTTTTTATGCGGAGTAAATTAATGTTTTAACCATGCAATTTTTTTGAGTTTATATTATTTAATCTCATTATTTAAAATACATTCTTTTTTTTAGTTAAATTAAATTTAATGAAATTAAAAAATATAATGTGGACAATGATGCTTACAGATAAAGGAGTGAAGTGTAATCATTGATGCATACATGTTATCGAGGGTCAAGGGTGGGGACCAAAATTGCAGCGTGTTAGGAAACAAGCCATGCTTCCCTCTCCTTCTCCCATATGTCTTAGCAGACACTATATTTATCTCCCATTTCACATAATTCCTGTACTTCCCCATGCCACAGCTTTTATTTTTCAGACAGTGTTTGCCAAAAAGTAGATACGTCATGTTCATCACTTTGCTTTCTCACTCTCTTTCTTGTCTTGCATTCATCCCCTCTAACCCTTTGTAGGATAACAAATTTTGTCAATATTAAAAAAAACAAAATGTCATAGTAAAGTAGATTTGTGTTTCTTCTATTATCCGTAGGAAACAATTTACAGCTTTTTTACTTTGAAGTTTTAATAAAGGGGTAGGATATTCTTACTACCAAAATCTTCTACTACCAACTCACTACCTATCTAATCACCATTGGATCAACCTTTTTTCTTTTTTCAAAAACTTTTTAGCATTCTCTCTCTTTGATTCAATAGTGATTAGATAGGTAGTAAGTTGGTAGTATAGAATTTTGGTAGTAAAAATATCCCTCCTCTTTAATAAATGGATTTTCTTTCGTAATCCTTTAAATCACACAAGTATTTTGAACCGTTCAGGTGGTATGGGAGCCACGTATGTAATCCAAAGGGGAAGTGATGATCAATATAAAGGTTCCTTAGATAACAATAGTATGAACTAAGGCTGAACAAAGGTCCCAAGTGCAGTGTGTAACCAAAGGGAGGGGGAGGGGGATGGGGAGGGGGAGGGGGTGTAAACGGCTATGGTGGCTCTCCAAGTTAATGTGATAACGGCTGATAGCATAGTGATTGTGTCCTTGTAATGTAGACAAAGAGGGTATTTATAGGTCTCACGAGTGGGAGAGGAGGAAGTCAACTATTATGGGAAAGGACCGAGGTAGCCTGGCTTGGCAGGTGCAAGGCCCTTTGCGGCTGTTGCGAATCCCTAAGAATATATTCTTGGTACCTAGGGAAACAAAAAGGATGGAGAGCTTCCCAACATAAGTCATTTTGGTGTCTTACATTGAGATATCTGACAGCAGCACATATGATAGCGGCGCTGACACGTCAGAGGTCGCTTGGCCCTTTTGATGTGGTCCGTCATAACTGGGCTAGTTAATTATATTTTGCATTTTCTGCTGCAATAATTCCTCTAATATACCGTAATGTTCTTGTTTTATGCTAATTATTAGCTGTTCAATATATCAAGCAGGACCCAAAATGCTTGTGCTTATGAGAAGATATATAATAGTTTACAAAGACATCCGTATAAGGGCAAACATTTTCTACATAAAATTTCCGATATTGAGAATTTTCTGGTTCTTTCGTATCCTAAAACTCGAAACTATAGCATACAGTTAATTAAAGTGAATGGATCACATGAAGCAAACAAGGGACAATATTGTGCACATTATACATTGAATACATTTGACATAATTACTATAAAGAAACACATAAAATACAAAATAAATCTAAAATAAAAAGATAAAGCAATAATGTGGGCATTATGAGATGCATCGAGAGTCTCTTTGGTTTTGATGTTACATCCTTCGATATCAAATTACAATAATATTATTGATTTGCAGTTCCTATAATATTTACAGTAGTTAGGGTCACTTATATATAAGTTTTAAACTATTTGTTAAACGAGGGTCACCATATGATTTTTTTTCTGGTAAGCGCATTCGCAAGCCAACTATGAGGTTAATCTAGAGATTCATTTTTTTATGGACAATTTTAGAGGCGCATCTCCACATAGGCAGGCCTAGTACACATTCAAGAGAATAAGTTCTCTTTAGTGCCAACCCAACGTTAGGTTACTATATGATTTAACAATAATTGCAAAATTCTTTGTAATGTACATCAGTTTTAAAATGGATCGTTTAAAACCCTGGAAAAATGAGTCTTTTTTTTCTCTCGTAACATGACATAGTAGTTCATAAGGTTATCAGAATTGAAAATTTTCCATATACTTGAGAATTTTACGGTTCATCCATATCCTCATGATTTATAGCATAGTTATTATTTTCAAGTGAATGTAGCGACAAGGAGCTCCTAGGGCTACAGCACATAATGTAGGAAGCTATTTTGAAATTATGGAGCACAATACAGTAAATATATTTGACAATTGACATATATTTATCTTACTACAATTCCAATGACTGATATAAAATCAAAACAACTTATTTTCATGAAAAATAAGAGATGCTGACAGAATCTAATTGCAAGAAGGAATGGGTCTTGAATCAGAAACAGATAGAACAGAGTAAGGAAAAGGAGAGAGCTTAGCCAGAGCACAGTCCCCATGCAAAGGATGGAAAGACTCATGGGGAAAAGAAAATGTAAGATGCCAACAAGAGAGAGTTGGAACTCCAAGGAAAAATAGAAACAGGAAAACTCAAGAGAGTAATTAATGGTGCGCAAAGTCTTGTAATGAGCAACATAGCTTACTAATAATAATTATTTATGACTTGTAGAATATCTTTCTTTCTTCTTATTATCAACCATCAAACACATAAATCACGCCCTATAAAATGTAAGCAGTGACCAATAATCCATAAACTAAGTCAGTTCAAGTAACATCTGCCAAAATCAACTAAAGTTGGATCCAGGAATTCCTTTGGACATGAAGTCCATCTGTGACCAACAGCTATAGTTTATTGCTTTAGGGAATGACTTAAATTATATGGAACTCAAATAAGATAAAGATTTCATGTTAGTCACAATTTTCTTTACTGAGGTTGTAGAGATATGTGGAAGTTATGTCAATAAAGATAGCAACAGACTACATAACTTCTGCATATGACACACTTTGTTCACTCTCACTACTTGGATAACCTTAATATGTTAATCATCACAATACACCACTTAAGTAGCAACACACTGAATAGCTGCAAATGGCACATGTCAAGAAGACTCAAGACTTGAGGATCTAAAAATGTTTGGCTAATTTACTACGGTACATAACATGTGCATAGACAGGACAAAGAGTTAAACGTTGATATGTTATAAGCAAATTACCCAATTTTTCATCCCACAGCAAAACTAAGTAGAATAATGAGTGTCTCTGATAGAAATCAAACAGTAACAACAAGATAACTGAATAATTCCTCTATTTCAATATTCAAACCAGTAAAATCAACAAGATCCAGCAAAGAGCCATCATCTAATTACATGCTATAGTGCTGCTATAGCTCAGATTTGTGCAAAAACAAGGAAATAAGAAAAAAAGTTCAACTGAATGAAATGAACCAGGGACGTTCGAGATGCCCTGAATCTCCTAGTGTGTAACCACCATGCTATGACCTCCAAGGTGTTTATTCCCCACCCCACGACTCCCCTTTATCAGCCAAAAGGAGTAACAGAATCCCCTAACAAACTTGCTGACTCAGCATGCACCAAGGGCTGTGATGCAGCATCCTTTCCCCCCTTGGGTTTTTTTCCTTTTCTTTCATAAACCTTGCCATATTGGGCTTTGTTAATTTGGGCCCTATCAATACTTCCCCCCAACAAAAGCACCTTGTCCTCAAGGTGAAAATTAGGAAATTGAGACAGTATAGCAGAGTAATCTTCCCAGGAATTCTCAAACGAAGGTAAATCATGCCATTGAATCAAAACTTGCATCTGGCCATGGTGACCCCGACGCCATTGTAACACCTTGTCGGGAACAACCAGTAATTCCCATTCATCTGACAAAGAAGAAGGCAAAGGCTGTGCATTGACAATGGGATGTGCGGCTGGTTTGAGCAAAGAAACATGAAAAACTGGATGAACTTTGCTAGTGGAAGGCAAAGCCAATCTATAAGCTGAAGCACCAACCTTAGCCAAAATCTGATATGGTCCATAATAACGTGGGCTCAACTTTTCATTAATTTTAGTAGCTAGGGACTTCAATCTGTAAGGTTGAAGACGCAAGTAGACGAGATTACCCACCTCATACTGCACTTCTCTTCTCTTTTTATTTGCTTGAGACTTCATTCGGTCTTGGGAAAGACGCAAATTCTCTTTCAATTCGTCCAGAATAAGTTCCCTATCAGCCAACAAGTGAGATACCGCATCCACTGTGGGAAAGCTATTACCCACCCGCAATAAACTAGGAGGATCCACACCGTATAAAGCCCGAAATGGAGACATGCCGGTGGAAATTTTAAATGTGGTGTTGAACCAATACTCCGCCCAATGTAACCAGTTAGGCCAAGTACGCGGTTTAGGGCTACAAAAACAACGTAAATACGTCTCAAGACTCCTATTGACCACCTCCATTTGCCCATTAGATTGGGGATGATAAGCAGTTGTAAAATTGAGTTTTGTACCGGCACATTTGAAGAGTTCCATCCAAAATTGACTTTGAAACAACCGGTCCCTATCGGATACTATTGTAAGGGGAAATCCATGTAGCCGGACCACATTTTTAATAAACAAGTCAGCCACCTCTTTAGCCGAATAGGGATGGGCTAAGGGCAAGAAGTGAGCAAATTTAGTAAGACGGTCCACCACAACAAAAATTGTATCAACCCCGTGAGCCTTAGGTAGTCCACCCACAAAGTCAATTGATATATCCGTCCAGACTTGAGACGGAATTGGCAGAGGCTGCAAAAGTCCGGCTGGTGAAAGGTTCTGAACCTTATTTTGTTGACATATTGCGCAATCCATCACATATTGTTGGACCATCTTCCGCATGCCCTCCCAAAACACAACTCCAACCATCCTTCTATACGTCCTAGAAAAACCAGAATGTCCCCCAATGCAAGAATCATGGAAATCCGACAGAATAGCAGGAATGAACTTAGAAGACTTGGAGAGGACCAACCTGTTTTTGTAGAAAAGGCGTCCTCCCTGTAAATGAAACCCGGCATGAGAAGCAGGATCAGCTATTAGATTTTGGATAATTCCTAAGAGCCGAGGATCTGCCTGCACTTCATGGTCTATATCTCCCAACTGTGGCAAAAGAGCTTTAGACAACAGATGAAATTCTTCATTGCGGGACAAAGCGTCAGCAACAACATTCCCCCTCCCCGGTTGATAAAGAATTTCAAAATCATACCCCATCAATTTTGAGACCCATTTTTGTTGACCTTCTCCCAAAACCCTCTGTTCAAGCAAATATTTGAGACTCTTCTGATCTGTCTTCACCACGAAATGCCTTCCCAAGAGATAAGGTCTCCATTTCTGGACAACAAACACCACAGCCATTAATTCCTTTTCATAAACCGATTTTCCCATGGCATGGGATGAGAATCCCCTACTAATAAACGCAAGGGGTCTGCCCTCTTGCATCAAAACCGCACCTATTCCCCTGCCAGATGCATCCGTTACCACTTCAAAAGTTTTGGAGAAGTCAGGTAAAGCCAATACAGGAACAGCAGTCATAAGATTTTTCAACCGATCAAAGGCAGCCTGGGCATTAGCATCCCATTTGAAAGCATTCTTTTTAAGCAAATCAGTGAGAGGACGGGCTATCATACCATAATCTTTTACAAATTTCCTATAGTAACCCGTTAAACCAAGGAAACCCCTCAAACCCTTGATGTGTTTAGGAACTGGCCATTCGACCATAGCTTTGATCTTTAATGGATCGGCTTGGACTCCATCCATAGAAATGATGTGTCCTAGATATTCAACTTGTTTTTGACCAAAAACACATTTTTTCCTATTGGCAAACAGTTTGTGGGAACGTAGAGTTTCAAATATCTTCCGCAAGTGATCAATGTGTTCGACGGCTCCCTTGCTGTAGACAAGGATGTCGTCAAAGAAGACCAAAGCAAACTTCCTTAAATAAGGTCGAAACACTTCATTCATAAGGGCCTGGAAAGTAGAAGGAGCATTAGTAAGTCCGAAGGGCATTACTAAATACTCATAATGCCCCTCATGAGTCCTAAAGGCAGTCTTGGGGACATCATCCTCCTTCATTCGAATCTGATTGAACCCAGATTTGAGGTCCAACTTACTGAACACTTGTGACCCTCCCACTTCATCCAATAACTCCTCCACAACAGGAAGGGGGAATTTATCCGGTATAGTAACCTTGTTCAAGGCTCTATAGTCTACACAGACTCGCCAGCTCCCATCTTTTTTTTTAACCAAAATAACCGGACTCGAATACGGACTCACACTTGGCCTAATCATACCATCACTCAGTAACTCTCCCACCAATTTTTCAATTTCAGATTTTTGGAAAAAAGGGTACCTGTATGGCCTGATGTTGGGGACCACTGCCTCCAGCTTCAATAAAATAGCATGGTCCTGACTTCTTTTTGGAGGGAACCCCTTTGCTTCAGAGAAAACATCACCGTACTCCTTCAACAGGTCATCCAGCTCCTTCCAATCGTCAAGGAAATTCAGGGATGGAACAGGAACATCCCACTTCACATAGTAGCCCTCTCCTTGCTGCTCTAGAGCTTTAGCCATAGATTTAAGTGAAGCAAAGGTTCTGGACAAAGAAGGATCTCCTTTGATCGTGGTTTCTTGTCCACCACATAAAAACTTGATGGTCATTTCCCTGAAATTCGCCTTAATTTCTCCCAACCCCTTGAGCCAATCCAAGCCTAGAACGACATCAGCCCCACCCAGGTCGAATAGATAAAGATCCTGTACGACAACACTGTTCTGAATCCCAAGCGTGACAGCTCTACACACTCCTTGGCAAGTCACTTTATGACCATTCCCTATCACCACCGTGTACGACGGTGTTGTTTCAGACTTTAACCCCAAGAGACCCACCAAGTCTTGCTTAATGAAATTACTTGATGCTCCACAATCAATAAGTACTTCCACCTGCTTGCCACAAATAGTGCCCCATACCTTCATGGATTGGCTCGAAGAGATACCCATCATGGTATGCAAGGAAAGTTGGAGGGCTGCCTCCTCTTCGATCTGCAACGCATCAACAACTTCCAACTCCGCCTCCTCCTCCTGCCTTGCTTCGTCAACCTCTTCTTCGTGAGTGATGAGCAGGTGAAAGTGTCGCGCCGGACACTTGTGCTCTGGACCCCACTTTTCGTCACATTTAAAGCACAACCCCTTGCGTCTTCGTTCGCGAGTCTCTGCGTCTGAGAGACGTTTGAACCGAGTGCCAGACGAATCGGTGGCGCGACTTCCGGTAGAACCCACCGCCGAACGATCTCCGTGCGACACCTGCGTCGGCTGTGTGGATTTGGAAGAATCTGGAACTGACCTTGAAGACGCGTGCCCTAATCCCCCAGAAAAGAAAATTCCAGATGTTGGGTTCTTTGGGCCGGTGGAGTTTTTCTGAGGCCCAAACCCATTCTTTTGATTAATGAGGCCCATTCCCTCGTCAGCCCAAGCCGCATTTCTGAGCTCTATTTTTTGGGCCAGCTTCATAATGGATGACAAACGAAGCCCAGGGTTCATAAGAACCTCTTCCCTGATACTGGCCTTCAACCCACTTAACCATGCTCCTCTCAGAACTTCCTCATCCGCGTATCTCATTGTCCCCACCACCATCTCAAACGTCGACCGGAACTCAGCCACCGTACCGGTCTGCTTCAAGGAGTAGAGAGGACCGTATGGGTTATCAATCATCTCCGGTTGGAATCGACTCAGAATCTCTCGCCTGAAAATCTCCCACGTGACATTGCCTTCGTGGAGTTCCCACCATTGATACCACGTGAGAGCCTCTCCCTCAAGGACGAGTATTACGGCGGCCACCTTCTCCTCTTCCTCGATTTCATTCACTTGGAAGTACCTCTCGACTTTGCTCAACCATGCGTATGCATTCACCCCAGAAAAAGAGGGAATCTCCAACCTCCGACCTCTCCCATCTCCTTGGGTCGCTCCTCTGTTATTGTGGTTCGAACCAGAGGAGCCCCCTCTCCCTCGTTCCCCTCGACCACGTTCCTCTCCGAACGCTTCCGCACGGAGTTCTTGGATTCCCGCACCAAGCTCTCGCAACTGCCTGATGATTTCGGCTTGGTTAACATCACTGGCCTCCATACGGTTAAGCAATTCTTCCTGTCCCAACTCTGATCGACGCACTCTTTCTTCCAGGTTCTCCATGGTCCTCGTTCTCACCATTCCACAGCTCCCAGTTGGAGCTTTGATACCAATTGATAGAAATCAAACAGTAACAACAAGATAACTGAATAATTCCTCTATTTCAATATTCAAACCAGTAAAATCAACAAGATCCAGCAAAGAGCCATCATCTAATTACATGCTATAGTGCTGCTATAGCTCAGATTTGTGCAAAAACAAGGAAATAAGAAAAAAAGTTCAACTGAATGAAATGAACCAGGGACGTTCGAGATGCCCTGAATCTCCTAGTGTGTAACCACCATGCTATGACCTCCAAGGTGTTTATTCCCCACCCCACGACTCCCCTTTATCAGCCAAAAGGAGTAACAGAATCCCCTAACAAACTTGCTGACTCAGCATGCACCAAGGGCTGTGATGCAGCATCCTTTCCCCCCTTGGGTTTTTTTCCTTTTCTTTCATAAACCTTGCCATATTGGGCTTTGTTAATTTGGGCCCTATCAGTCTCACATGGAGCAAATCTTTAGTGCAATGTGGTATGATAATTATGTATTCCGAAAAGTATATAGTTATAATATTAAAGTTATTTTTTTTCTCTCCACGTCAGCGGACCAAGTTTCTGAAAAGTTTCAGCATAGAGAGAAAAAAAAACTTTAATTATGTTACTTCACGAAATACATAGTTATAATACCACCATTGGAGTGAGTACATAGTGTAACGGTTGCACTCACACTGGGTGAGAGAGATGTAAACAACAAGTGGAGTCCTTCACATCAAAAGAGTGTAAGAGTATCATTTCTCAAATAAGTACATTGATTGTTACTTTCAATTTGTCCATTCCTGTTGTCTTATAAACATCTTAATCATCTAGTTTCTTTATCTATATAATCACTAACAGACAGAAAATCCCATTCATTCAATCGAATAATGTAAACGAAGGTGATATCAAACAAATAAAACAAGAGCAAACGCTGCAACAAGAATGCCAAAAGAATAGCAACAGCCCTTTAAATAAAGAAGAACTTCAATAGTCATTCTTCACAAATAAGTCATTGAGAGAATGCATTTATTCAAAATTACAGCCAATTAAACACCCTAAAAATCTGTGACCTACATCCTTTGAGTTGGAAGTAGAATACTACCATAACTCATAACCATCAAATATTAAAATCTCTTACTCATCCAATTGTTGAAGTTCAGCTTTCAACTGTTCAATCTTGAGACCCATAGACCTCTGCAAAGCTCCTCTATCCTTCTCTGGCAACCTAGCCAACAACCCTTCGAACATGCTCAGAACTTCATTGACGGCAGCACGGGCACACTCGGCTTCTTCATCGAAATACACCGTGTCTTTGGACTCCAAAGCCATCTCTATCTCTTCCCTTGCTTCTGCAAACTTGAGGTTGATGGTGTCCACCTCCTTGTTATGATCCAACTCGCTGGACCCACCACTGAAACTCCTTAGATCATGCCGAATCGCGAAGTGGGTGCTCGTGATTTTGGAAAAAGAGTGGAACTTTGATGTGGGCATGATGCGAATCGATGGAGGGAAGGGAATCGGTGAAGTGGGTATTCGGGATTGGCGAAAAGGGTGCCTAATTCTGAAGAACATGAGTGAAAGATTCGCTCGTCGACTCATTCTGTTATATTCACAGAAACAGCGGCGAGAGAGAGAGAGAGAGAGAGAGAGGCGCTTAAACCTTAACGTAAAGGAAGAAGGAACTCGCAACTCTCAAAGTGAAAAGAAGCTCAGGTGCCCCGACTCAACAAATCCAATTTTCATTACTAGTATTGTTAAGCTTATCTTTATGAGATAAACAACTCTCCTAAAAGAGTGGATCTCACCACTCTTTTTTTCTCTCATCTTACATTTGGGTCCCATTTATGCTTTTTTATTTCTATGACATGAGCATTAGAATGGAAATCCGATTAAAAAAATAATTTTTAACATACACAATTAAATCATATTCATTCCTTATTGGAAGCTGCGAAAGTTGGAAACTGAAATAATTTATTGAATATTATTGGGAGCTGAAAAAGTCTTTCAAATTATTGAATCTTATTGGGAATTGAATTTTTTTTTAAAGTTGTGCCTTAGTAGAGTCTGATAGGTTTCTTTGCAAAATCATTGGTTATTTCATATTTGAATTTTGAAATTTGAACTCGATGTGTGAGAAAATAGGTCAGCTTTATTACAAATATAAAATGACATTACTTTCACAATACTTTCTTCCTTCAAAATTGAGTCCAGTAATTTTGCTACTTTCAAGAAAAACTACAATAACAGTGAAAACTCTCTAAAATGTTTATTATTTAATAAGTTTCGATTAAATGAGGAGGGATATTTTTACCACCAAAATTTTCTACTATCAACTCACTACTTATCTAATCAACATTTTCTCTTTTTTCAAAAACTTTTTAACAGTCTCTCTCTTTGATCCAACGGTGATTAGATAAGTAGTGAGTTAGTAGTAGAAAATTTTGGTAGTAAGAATATCCTCCCTCAATTAAGAGGAGGGATATTCTCACTACCAAAATTTTTTACTACTAACTCACTACTTATCTAATCACCATTGGATCAACATTTTCTCTTTTTTCAAAAAATTTTTAACAGTCTCTCTCTTTGATCCAAGGGTGATTAGATATGTAGTAAGTTAATAGTAGAAAATTTTGGTAGTAAGAATATCCTTCCTCTACTTATTAACACCAAAAAAGTTTATAACATTTACAACAACTTAATCACCGTTAATTTTCGTCAATCTAACGATTATCATTTATTGAAAATTATTGAGTCACATTTATTAATTAATTATTAATTTCAATAAATGATAATCGTTAAATTGACGGAAATCAACGGTGATTAAATTGATTGTAAAAGTGGTAAAAAAAAATTTGATTGTAAATATATTCTGCCCGATATATAATTGGCTGATTAGATCACGAGATTTTGATATTTTCTAGCTAGACCTAGTACGCATTGATTATAAGAACTAAAATTACGTTTTGGGACCACCGGAGTGGACTTGATATCGAGGTTGACATCCCCAACTTTTAAGCCTTTTAATCTCACTCAAAAATTATTTAAATTATGAGCTTTATTTCTCTTATGTTATAGGAGAGAAGTTATCTTATATTGTGAGATAAATTAAGTGGGGCCCATTAATTTTTAAAAAAAGAAAAAAAAAATGAGAGGCATATTTTTTTATGTGAGTATAACATGAGAGATAAATCTTATGTAATATAAAACTATATTTTTCCTTAAATTACTTGGTGTATCTTTACTCAGCAACCAAGAAGTAAACATGTTTTATCTTCAACCAAGAGCCACATGTCTCAGATTAAAGAGACAAAGAAATTTCACCAAAAAAAAAAAACAAAGAAATTTACTTTAAAAAAAGGGTTTATACTTCTCCTTTCAAAGGAGAATAACCTTATCATGTTATAAAAACATTAGATGGCGGAGCCCATTTCAATTTTTTTCTCTCACTCCTTCCCCTTCTCTCTCTCCTAATTATTGTGTGAGATGCAAAATAACAACTTCTCCACCAACATAAGAAGTTGTTATCCCTTAAAAAAAGGACAAAAAGAAGCAAAAGTTTTGGATTACATCAAAGTCCTCGTTATTTATTCGTGGGGAAGGATCTTTTTATAAAAAAAAATTGAATTTTTTTACAAATTACATCATCTTCTCCAGGGAGAATATAGTGTAATCGTTGTTCTCCCGGGAGAAGATAGTGTAGTTTGTAAATAAAAAATTTTGTAAATATAACATATCCCTTTCTTTATATGTTAATTTTAACATTATTATGTGTGAGTCCACCAAGCTATGAAGCACCGACACTTCAAAAACCCTGACGTGTCGTGTCGGACACTTCCTGACACTCTCGGACACTCCGACACTCCCCGACACTCCAACACGCATTATAGAAATTCAAAAAAAGGTTCAAATGTTGATTTGCGTTGAGTTTTTAGTTCCAACTATTAGATTCGTTGGATTACGATTATCATTTTATTGAGTTTAATATAAATATTTGGGATATGTTATGTTTCTTTGCAAAATTTGTGAATATTATAGGTTTAGATTCATTTTTTTGTTAAATTATTGAATATTAAATATAATATATACTACAGAAATTAAAAATATTATTTAATATCAAAACGTGTCCTAACGTGTCGAAATCTAACATTTTTTAGAATTAACGCGTCGGAGTGTCGTGTCGTATCGTGTCACGTGTCTCGTGTCGGTATCGGTGCAACATAGCCACCAAGTAACACATTTTCACGATGCTCAAATAAGATAATTGTGAAATGAAATTGTAAAGGTCTGAAGAACAATTTATGATTTCATGATAACCATGAAAAGCGCATACCAAATCCATCTTATTCTATTTCTTCTGGTTTCTGTTTGCTTTTGTTGATTCATTCCGTGAATCAAGTGTAATAGGAAAAAATTCCATAAAAACTTAGAAAGCCATTTTTAATGCTTTGTGCTTCCCCACATGGGAAGTGGCAACCAAGAAGTATAACATATCAGCAACAGTGACCAAAATACCACTGTTCACCAAGTTTTTTACCTAAATGTTACATAAACAGTGTTATTTCTCAATCTGCCACTGGGGCAAGTTCGCTACCCGGTGTAGCGAATTCGGTTTGTTCACGTGTCACGTTTCTAATGGACACCAAGTTCGCTACCCAATGTAGCGAACTTCATATATTTTTTTTAAACTTGATACCTGCTATCCACTTGAAATGTGACACGTCAGCAAACCAAGTTTGCTATACGAGATAGCGAACTTGTCGCCGTGTCAGATTGGGAAATAACACTGTTCACGTGGCATTTAGGTAAAACACTTGGTGAACAGTGGCATTTTGATCGGTGTTCCAACATATCACTTGTAAAGCTTCGGCCTCAAGACATCAACTTAGGGTAAATTTCTATACATTTCGGCAAAATCCATTCCATAACCAACAATATGAGAAGCTAATATTCTTGAAGGCCCGGGAAAGGGCTACAGGAAGAGGAAATAAATGAAAGATTCCTTTATTGATACTAATCCTAGTGCAACAGAAATTAAGCAAGCACCGGACCCCCAAAAAGGCACCAAAGATCCAGAATTCCACTACCCATAGGTAAATTCTATAAATAAGAGGTAAAGCCTACATGTATGGTATACTCTCTCTTATTATTATGCTGCCATTGTACACACACACACCACCCCTTTGGCTATGTCGTTATTCCTAGCTCACAGTGATCTGTTACCCTCAAAGGTATCTCTTTCATAGATACCTGAGAAAGCCCTTAGATCCAAGATAAATTCACTAGTCTCTAGCTAGACATCTCTATCCTTAGGATATAATATTGACATCATCTGTGGGGAAAGGTAAGCTCCTACTCCCACTACCAACATGGTGAACACAAGAAGTAACAGCCACTAGCAACCACTGCATTGTGATGATATAATATTATACAAGATATCCCCATATGTTCCGTAATATGTTCCCATCTTCTTGTGTACTTTCCCGTTCTTTGGTTGTTCCCTTTGAATGCATGTCCCCATCTTCTTATGTACTATCCTTTTCTCTGGTTGCTTGTTGGAATTATACCATTTTGAATGTATGTGTTTGTTTACCACTTACATCAAAGACATTGGTTGTTCCTATATTTATGTCGTGGGGACATGCTCCCTAACTCCTTTTTCTTTGTGTTTGTTATATGCTGGATTTGTATTGCCCGCTTATATTTGTGGCATAACGTGTTCGGGAATTGAATAAACTCGTATTTTTAATTTTTTACAACCTCAGGAGTATGGAAGGCAGTAATGACAGGAGTTGGATGTACAATCGTAAAAATGATAAAGGACAATTAACTCAAGCCTTCCTTGATGGTTTGAAAGTGTTCATCCAGTTCGCTTGGGAGAGAAGAATACCAGAAAGTAGGAAAATCAATTGTCCATGTGTGAAGTGTAAGTGTATGAAATTTCAAACTACGAGCCATGTGAGGGTGCATCTGTGTAGAAAGGGCTTCATGGAGGGTTATGAATGTTGGCATTACCAGAGGGAGATTCAACAGACACCAAGTGGTTATTATTACGGGAAAACAGTCAATGAATAACCTCAATGAATATGAACAGTTGGCTATGGATGCAGTGGGACCGTCGATTGGGCAACATTTTCATCTCTGTACTCATGTTGTAGCTCCTCACATAGCTAAGGACCCTAATCCTAAAGCTAAAAGGTTCTACAAAATGCTTCAAGATGCGCGACATCTGTTATAGGATGGTTGCAAACACTATGAAGCTAGGGCACACACAGCGCCATCTGCTACCCTAGAGACACTTAGCTTGAAAAGTGATCATCGAAATTCTAAGTCTGCTTACAACGGATGGATGCAATTCACGAGTCGAGTTGTTCCCAACAACAATAAATTGGTGAAGGATTTTTACCAAGCAAAAAAAAAAAGGTTAAAGAGCTTGGGCTTGGATGTGAAAAGATTCATTGTTGTCCAAAGGGTTTGTTATATTACATGAAAATGTTGATTGCACCAACTGTAAGTTTTGTGAACATGACAGATACAAAGTTACGAGGAACGGAAGGAACGCAAGCCTTCAAGTGTTTAGCAAGATGTGGTACTTTTCTCTTGTGCCTAGGCTTCAGAGATTGTGTTCTTCAGAACAAATGGCTGGTCACATGAGATGGCACCAAGAGCATCATACGGATGACAAATTTGTGACGCATCCATCTGACGCCGGAGACTGGATTCATTTTGACAAGAAAAATCCTTTGTACATGATTTCATTTTGACAAATTTCATGACCTGGTTCAAGGGGAAATGCCGTGGATAAATACTTAGCCAACTCATAAAATTTGGCCAAGTATTCATAAATCAAACTTTGTACATGATGTTTGTAAAGTTTGCTTACTAAAGCATTGTCTTTACTATTCTAATCAAACTTTGTACATTCACCAAATATTGGTAGACGGTAGTGATGCTTGTGTTATTCTACACTGCATGCATATTTTATGTATTGTGTTCGGACAATAATCCTGGCTAGCTTTTACATTTAATATTTTTTGTACTTTGTGGGCAAGTGTTTTTCAAGCACATAAAACACATCTCATGATTCTAACTTAAGTTATAGCGTGAATTTGTTTCTAACTTTATGCCTGACAAAATTTTGACGAAGGCAATAGTTCTAATACTGTATGGCCAAATAGATGTTAGCTGCCATTGAAGTTTGTAGCTCAATTGGCACTTGTACAAATCTTGACTTTGGATTGATGCTGAAGGTTTGACTCTTTGTCAGGCCACTTTTTCTTCTCCCTTGCATACCTGCTTGCATCTCCAATATAACTAGAAAGTGTAGTTTTAGTTATAATATTTTTCCACCATCGGTTTATAAATAGTATGTTACTCTCTGAACTTCTTTGCCAAATCTTGAAGTTACTTTTGATTTGGGGTAAGGCATAGAATCTGAATATACTTCACTTTTGGGCTACCATAGCATATTCCTTTGAAACTCAAATATAACCAACCAATGTCTTACAGCATTCTCTTCCGTCGTTAGGCTATAACTCACATGAATAGATATCGATTAGTTAGAACCTGTGGAGTAATGGCAACCCAATGCATAAAATTTGAATCTTATTTAATGAGTTTTGGCAATTAAAAGAGAAGTCATATTCGTGACCTTTTTTGTAGTATACGAGGCAAAACTATTTCCCTTACAAGATGATATACTAATACCACCAACCTCAACAAAGATTTTGGTTATAGGCAGCAAGAACCAAGTATTAGGCTTTCAAGTGCAGATATATTCGTGTCCCTTTTTTTTTTTCTCTGATATAATAATAATAGATACAAAACTCCTAAGTCTTCTACTAGTAGCCTACTCGTAATAATACTTTGGGCATATTCGTGTCTACCATTGCTCATGTATGTGCTTACATGCCATGACTTTTGCACCCCATTTAATGTCTCCCCTGTAGAGCCCAATACTCGCAAATTTTATTAGGCTAGAATATATAAGAGTTTTATAATTCTTATTTAACATGATAATTACATTTTTCCTATACATCTTTCAATTTTCGTGCTGATATGGGTCCCACATATAATTTTTTCTAACACATAAGTCTCACATACTTTTTATCTCTACAACATAAGATTTTAATTCTTATTCAACATGAGAATTATAAAATCCAATATATAATTATCCGATTAGATCATGAGATTTTGATATTTTTTAGCTAGACCTAGTGCACATTGATTATAAGAAGTAAATTTACGTTTAGGGACCACCGCAGTGGACTTGACATTGACATCATCCCCAACTTTTAAGCCTTTGACCTCCCTCAAAAGTCATTTGAATTATTTGCTGTACCTTTACCCAGCAACCAAAAATTAAACATGTGCCAATAAGCAATGACACAATTGGCTAAGGAGTCGACTCATACACTTAAAAAGACGTGTGTTCAATTCCCTCTGGATGAATTACTTGCTATACCTTTACTCAGCAACCAAAAAGTAAACATGTGCCAATAAATAAGCAGTGACACAATTGGCTAAAGAGTCCACTCATACACTTAAAAAGACGTGGGTTTAATTCTCTCTCTAGCTGATACGAGGCTCTTGTTTGGTGGGTGATCTATAAAGTGGGGTTTCTAAAGGTTGAAAAGTTTACCCTTTTTCTATTGAAATATCCACATCTACTCCCACCTAAACTTTTTCTAAAAATAAACATGTTTTATCTCCAACCATCAGATTAAAAAGACAGAAATTTACATAAAAAAAAAAAGAGACAAAAAGAAGCAGAATTTTGGATTACATCAAAGTCCTCGTTATTTCTTTTTATGTTAATTTTAGCATCATTATCTGTGAGTCCACCAAGTAACACATTGTCACGATGCTCAAATAGGATAATTGTGAAATGAAACTGTAAAGGTCTGAAGAACAATTTATAATTTCATGATAGCCATGAAAAGCGCACACCAAATCCATCTTATTCTATTTCTTCCAGTTTCTATTTGCTTCTGTTGATTCATTCCGTGAATCAAGTGTAATAGGAAAAATGCCATAAAAATTTAGAAAACCATTTTTAATGCTTTGTGCTTCCCCACTTGGCAAGTGGCAACCAACAAGTATAACATATCACTTGTAACGCTCAGGCTTCAAGACACCAACGTAGGGCAAATTTCTATACATTTCGGCAAAATCCATTCCATAACCAACAATGAAATAATCTGGACACTGCATATGAGAAATATGTAAACACAGTCAGTAGATAATAGATATCATTGCAACTTACGCTGCTTAGAAGTCAGAACATAGAACTATTTGATGTACTAAAAAATAAGGGATAGCTCATCACACACAAAATTAAAACTGAATTTTGTTTAATTGTTTAAGAGAAATATGTTTCTCATGTTGCATGAGCATGCAACACACAAAAAGTGGGGTAAGACCCACTTTTAAAAAAAATCCTCTCTTCTCCTTAGTGGGTCTCATTTACTATTTTATGTGTTGTATAAGACAAATTATCTTATGCAACGTAGAGAAACATATTCGCCATTGTTTAAATAAAGTTCCATGATATGCATCAAACGCAACCTTCATGTCAACACCAGAATCTAGGCACTGTTATTGCGTAATACTGTGATTCACGCTAAAATTGTCTAGGGAGATAAAGGAACAACTACAGCAGAAAATTAGAAAATTACAATTATCATAACTGCAGCATATCTACAATACACTTCCACCCCAAAGGTTAATTGGACATTGATACAAGAAGCAAGAGAGTTATTTTCTTTGATTTTTTTTTTTTTTTTAGTGGAAGTTAAAGCAAGTTCTGAAAAGTTTTAGGAGGCCCCTCACTCCTCATCAGACATCATGTTCAATTGCAACACCCATGACACATTAAATCAGAGCACATGTAGCATGTATAATGTATTTGAGTGCAGGAAAAAAAAACATGGATGAGTCCAATAAAGGGAGGAGCATGATACCTCAAATCCACGGTAGTATTTCCCTTCACCCACCAGCTGAAAATGAACTTTTCTCCTTGCTGGTTTATCAAGGAAAGTGCAAACAGAGACAGAGGACGCTCCTTTGGATTTCAAGTGCGCAATTACTCTGGATAAAGTATGTCCTGTATCTACAATGTCTTCAACCTAATTATCAATCAAATCTTAAAAATTGGTTCATACTTACAACTACATAAATACATACATAAGTTAAAAAAAAATTTATCATAATTACAACTACGTTAGAAGGGCCGAGCAAATTCTTGGAAAAATTTTGGGGGAGGAGAAAAGTGTCTCCTTCCGTGGTGTGTCAGATTCCTCCGGATTCGAATCAGTCTCACCCGCTGCAGAAAGAGGGGAAAGACTGAGTGCAAGGTTCCCGAAAACTCACGAAGTCCGGTTATACCAAAAAAAATAATTTTTTTTTATCATAATTACAACTACGTTACCTTTGATTTCAAATTACATCATGTTTTCGACCCATAAATATAATAAGATGGAATAAAATACCTAAAACAATGGTATGTTAATTTTATTTTATTCCATTCCATAAAACTTAATTTCATTATATTCCACATGCTATTATACCAATTTCACTCTATAAACTTGTTTGGATAAAGAAACTGATTGTATATATGTTGAGTGGAGTATAGTAAACATAGGTAAGAGGGTAAAAGGGCGGAAAAGAGAAAGGTTACCAAGATGACGTGGTGGCCGTTGACGTCAACCTTCAAATCGAAGGAAATGGTGGGTGCGGAATTGGACTCGGTTCCAGAACCGTAGGATTCAGCTCTGACGAAATCAACGGCGATGGGGAGGTCGATTTTGCGAACGAGGTCGGCCAAGAAGAGGAATGCGCCGGTGGCGATGCCGACGAGAACGGGAGGCGGAGACTCGGCGAGAAAGTCGGCGGAGATTAGGGAGGCGAGGTCGGAGACTCGGCGAGAGATTTGGTCCTCGCTCCAAAGGACTCTCTCTATGTGGGAATGCATGGTGGCCATTAAACACACACACAGAGAGAAAAGGGTTTAAGGGATTATTGTTCTTTTTGGAATTATACTTTTGGAATTTTTGTAGTTGGATTCCTTCTCTTCTCATTTTCACACACACCACCGACTATTTTACATTTCAATATTCAATGATTTTTGTACAAAACATGTTTTTCATGGAGTTGACCCTCTCAGCGTTAAAGTGCCTCTTTTACTGTGTTTTGATTTATTTGTTTTTTTTTTCTTAAAACCTGTGTAGAATAATTTGAAAGTTAAAAATCAAAACAAATAACAAAAATAATTTTGGTCATATACTCTGAATTTAATTATAAAAACAAAAAAATAGTTTCAATTTTTAAAAAATTTGTTTCAAAACATGTCTTACTAAATGAGTTTTTTTTATTTTAAGACAGTAACCAAACAGAGCCAAAATTTCGTGTTTTTTATTAATATCAATAAATTTTAGGAAAAAGTTCATCAATGCCTATGTAATTTGCTTCAAAATCATTTATGTCCCTGTAATTTTTTTCTATCACATATGTCCTTGTACTTTATAAAAAATAAGAAACTACAGGAACATATGTGATAAAAAAACATACCTTTTTACAAACCACAAGGGCATATGTAATAAAAAAAAAAACCACGGGGCATAAGTGATCTACGGACATGGTTAATTTTTCCCTAAATTTTAATTGTAAGGTGAATACAAAATTTTGCCGTAATTAAATTACTTAAATTTGAAAACGCTCCCTATTTTTATTGATCAAAGGTTACTCTTCACCCTAGTTAAATCTTATAAAAATTTAATAATTATATAATTCTTATTTTTATATATTTCAAAAGTTAATTTTAACATATATTAAAAAAGTATTAAATAATTTAAAAATAATATAAAATTTTATATAATAGAAGCTTTGTCCAACGGTAGTGAACAAGCGTTGCCGTTTGTTTGAGTGAAAATAAATTTTAAAATATAATAGAATACGGTTTTTCTTTAGTGAGAAGAGTGAAATTTATGTTCTTAATATTGTGTAACTATAACCTATATTGAAAAGTTCACCTCGTCGTTAGTTAAAATGTAATATTCGATCGAAGGCTTATTTACAGCTAAGGATTCTATCCAAATTAATTTGATTGAATGATATTGCAATCAATAGTTGAAGATGTATCTTCCAGCACCACCGAAATTATTGCGTAAGATGTGGAATAGTAATCTAGAATTTTTTTTCTTAACACAATGTGCAAGTGCAAGAGGTGGGGCAGGTAACGCAGTAACTTGACTTTACCAACACATACCTTTGTGCTAGGATTAAAGGATAATAAGAACGGAGGATTTGATTTTACGAATGGGAAGATTAAGACCAACACTAATCTGCATTCGACGGATGTAGAAAAGCCAATGACAGAGGAAGGAGAATTGACAAATAAGAGCAATTCAGAGTTGGATGGTTATATGACTGAGATAAAGTCAAAGGACTAAAAAATGTCAACGAACAATCGACCAAGTCAAACTCCAAATGGAAACATTAAAAAAAGTTCAGACTTCAAAGCTCAGATCGAATAAAGCTTTCTTTTAAAGACTTTTTATGCTTTCCTTCAAGGACACAACAATGAGCAAAGACTACAAGGAATATCCACCCAGATTCATATACCGTTGGGTTGCATCTTTACCAGTAGGAAGATTTGGCTAGAACGATTTAATATCAGTAAAAAGAAAAAGGTGCTTCAATCCAAGAAATCAATGTACCCCATTTTTCTATAATTGATGCAACACCCAAAATACTTAAAATAAATAATAATATCAGCAAACAGTAAATCCATAATTCGTAATTTGAGATAACCAAAATAAGCTTTAAAAACTCAGGAACATGACAGAGCGTATAAAATACCTTTCATGCATCAGCTTGAACGAGGACTGCCTTTCCAACGTTTTATATCAAATCGGAACAAATTTCATAAAGCAGCAAAACTTATGCACAAATGATTCAATCAATTGACTACTGCTAATAAAATTATAATACCAGGCAGTGAACCTGGGTTGCATGCGCATTAACACCTGGGTTGGATTTTCCCAACCCAAAATCAGATGCACAAACAGAGAAAATTAATTACATAAAAATTGAAAGAGAGGAGAACGAATGTCTACCAAAATCCCAGTTCAAATAATATAGGTCTAAAGAAAAATTATTGTCAAAGGCTAACAAACTAGATAATCTACTGCCAACTCAGTCCTAAATGAAATAATATCATAAAATAGTTTGAAAATACTAAAATGAAACTGCTAAAATGACTAACAAAATAAATCCTTCAATCCCTCTGTATCAACTCATAAATCAATAATCCTGCAAAAAGAAAATGTGATCCTGATAAAAAATAAAACGGCAGACCCCCAGAAATAATACTAAGCTCGTTAATTTTCAAAAAAGTGGCTCACATATGACAAGATGCAACGTATCTACCACAACAACCGAGATCGCTTCATTTATTCAATGATAACGAGCCAAGCTGATCATTGACTTCAGATCCTGATGCAGCTTCACGAAGGACCTGCATTGCCTCAGACACCTTTATCTTCAGGTCCTCAGGAGATTCAATGAGATGAATTACCTCTGACTGGTCCATTTCCAGCAACATCCCCGTCACCTTTGCTGTATGTTGGTTTGGTGTAAGGCGTTCCACAAGGGGATATAGATGTTCACCCAACATCTGTTAATTTTCAACAAACGTATACCAAAAATTACATTTCTCATACTATGATCATAATAAATTTAGTATAGCATCATGATCCTAGTAGTTACAAATTAAATTATCTGCATACATTATTGCTACCCTATTCCTTCCAAGACAAATGTAAAATGAGTGAAATAGTAATTTAGTCCTTGAAAATGTAGGCATGTGGCCTGTGGCCTGTTTTTCAAATAGGCTTGTCTAGAGGCCCGAGTCTATTAGGCCCCCATAGTAAGTTAAGCCTATTTACACAGTAATATGAAAAGAGTTTGAATAATTTAAGGACTAAACTGTAATATAATTCAAATGAAGGACTATATTGTGAGTGACGGACTATCAGAGTCCAAAATACCCATAAACTCGGAAATACACAGTTCCTACATGTAAAATTACCAACATATACATACCATACGCTGCTTTTCTGGGGTAGCAGAAGCCAAAGCTGAGGCAAGTGTGGTAGATGATGCTCCAGGACGCTGATTATCAATAGTAGCTGCAGTAACTCCTGAACCATCATAGGGCATTGGCATGATTGGTCCCACTAGACCTTGAGGAACTACAGATGGATCCATGCCATTTCGACCGTTAGCCATATATCTAAACCCATGATCGGAGTTTCGATGTAGCATCTGCTTTCAAAAATTAAATTGTTCTCAACTGTTATAAGATAATTAAAAAGATTCTTTATAAAAAGCTCAAACCTTAGAATAAGGAACAATTACCTGATTCTGCTGCACCTGTTGAAGGTTTCCATTTCGTCGAACACCCATCCTCTGCCCAGGCTGACCCTGTCTTTGAAGGTGGTATGGCATAATGAAATTTGGAGCAACACCAGGCCGCATACCAGGCAAGATTTGCTGCTGGAAACCAAATCCAGCAGGCTGTGGTGGTATGAAGCCAGGTGAGCCTTGACCAAAATACAGCTGTTGAGGGGCAAGTCTTGGTGCCCCTGGATGATATCCAGGAATTCCTGCAGGCAGAGGTGCCATTCCCACAGGTGCTCGGATTTGAGCAAAATGAGCCTGCATATAGTCAAGTTGTTACACAATCCATTAAGTTTATGGATAAACTCCTAAATAAACCAAACAATCATGACTTTGAAAATGAAAGAGAAGCTTTATCAATTTAACAAATACAATTGAAGCAAATCAACTTAGCTATAAGCTACAGCTACTTACTAAGGAAGTAGTCAGGATTTAAATCATATATGAACGGTGAGATAAAAGAAAGATAAAAGAAAAGCATCACCTGCAAGTGAGCCTTCCGCTCATCTTTGCGTTGGGCTACAGCAACATACAGAGGCTTTCGTCCAATCAACTTTCCATTCATTTCAATCAACTGAACAAAAGATGATAAAAAGCTCATTCATCCAATAAAAAGGGGAAACATGTAGTAGCTCAGCCACACCTTTTGAAGTAAAAGAAAAATTATGACTTACAGCTTTACTTGCTTCCTCAGGAGTAGAAAAGGCCACAAAACCAGACCCCTTGCTATGCCCATGTCCATCGAGCATCACCTAAAAATGGAATTTATAATTTCACTCACTCAAATAATAATAATAAAATGAACCAGTAAAAAAGGCTGATTTGATATATGAGGTACCCTGAAACAAGGAAGTTGTCTGTGCACAAAAAGAGAGACATGCAATGAGAACAATTTTTAAAATACCTTGCAAGATGTTATAGTTCCGAACTCAGAAAATAGATCCTTCAATTTTTCCTCACTGAAGTTGTCATCAAGGTTTTTCAGGTATAAGTTAGAACCTTGTAATTTCTCATATCTACTATTTCTTTCCTGCTCAAATTTGGCTTTCAACTCAGCCTCTCTTTCAGATTTTCTTTGAGCTCTCCCCACATATAAAACCTTGTCATCCATGACAGTAGTTCCATTTAACCTCTCAACTGCATTTGCTGCTGAGTCTGGACTTTGGAAATTAACAAAGCCAAAACATCTAGACTTCCCATTCATATCTTTCATAACCGTTGCACTAGTTATTATACCATAGGGGCTAAATAGCTTCTTCAAGTCCTCATCAGTATATGTTTCAGAAAAATTCTTCACATACACATTAGTGAACTTTGGTGATCCATTTGCCTGTGTCCTTTCCTGGTGCCTAACAAAGAGTCCAATGTACACTTGTTTATCATTGACCAACATGCCATTCAATTGTTTGATGGCATTCTGGGCAGCCTCTTCTTTGTCAAACTGTACAAAACCATACCCTTTGGACTGACCGTTGCTGTCAACAGCCACCTTACAAGAAAGTACGGTGCCAAAGGTAGCAAAAGTGTCATGTAATGCCTTGTTATCAATCGATGTTTCCAGGTTCTTAATGAACACATTGGCATATCCACTTTTCCTAATGCTTGGATCTCGTTGAGAAAGCATAATACGAATGGGTTTCCCATTCAAAGGAGTGAAATTCAGAAGCTCCATGGCATTCGCCGCTGCAACATAAGTACCAAAATAAGAGAAGCAACAAAAAGGACCAACACAGCATATATTAACAATAAAATACTAAATATATAACTTTTTTTGTAAAATGACAGATAGAGGTGAACTAAGAAGGCTAGGACCTCATGTGAACTATCAAAACCTCTCACACCAATAGCTCATCTAAAGTGGCTTAAATTATTAATAAATAAATATAACTGCAAACAAAGACCAAATTATCTTTCATCCTTAAAATGGTTCCTTCCGAATTCACTATCAGTTGCAGTTATGATATGAATCTAGGAACACATCTAATGAATGAATAACATATATCTTAAAACATCAGCATACACCCAACACTACCACTCAACCCTGCAAATGCAAATAAAATTCACTAAAATATCATTAGTTCCAAAAGCATGAGTCCAGTAAATCCATATGATCCCTATTTTTTTTTTCTTTTTTTTTATTTGTGATTAATCTCTCCTTTTTTTAATTATAATAATGATGATGATGATAAAAATCAAAACAAAAAGTAACAAACATCAAGTATCAATTTCACCAAAAGCAAACGTAAATTCACGCCAAGAACGACAACACGAACCATCTTGAGCATTGCCAAAGTTGACGTAAGCGTAACCGAGAGAGGATCGCTTGGCCTGATCCCTGCAAACCCTAATGGAGACCACAGGAGCCACTCGGGTGAACAGATCATAAAGCTGCGTCTCGTTCACGTTCCCCTCGAGATCGCCCACGTACAATGACGCATTCGCAAATGGCCCTCCAGCCAATGCTGCCGCCGGAGCGGTAGCAGGAGCCACGGCCGCCGCAGACTGAGCCATCGGTGAAGAAATCGCCGCCGCCATTCCCTTTTTACCCGCAAGAAATTGAACAAAAATTTTCTAACAGTGAGAACGAGAAGGAGTAGCAACTGTGATTTTCTCAGTGAATGGAAACCTAGGAAAAAAGTAAATAATCAAACCCTATTTTTGTAATTTTGGGATATTAATTTTTTTTTCAGGAATTTTTTTTGCTTCCCTTGTTTTTTTCCTCTGAAAATAGGGAACAGAGGGAGAGGGAAAGGTAAGGGACGAAGAGTTGGGTTTATATAGGCGTCATTTCGCGTCTGGAAATCGTGGCGTTTCGGGAATGATGACGTGGCTCCTTTTTCTTTCTTTCCTTTTTTAAAAACAAGGGAAATTATATTCGTGACATAAGACATATATCTGTGTTTATACCCACATTTTGCGTGCTCTTTTTTTCTTTTCTTTTTTGTTTTAAAAGGTGTGGGCCTTCTCGCAAATATTGTGTGTGTAGAAAAATTTAAAAACAAATCTCGTTTTTCTTTCTTTCTTTTTTTAAAAACAAATCTCGTTTTCCTTTCTTTTTTCAAACAAATATTTGAGATAAGTAATAAGAATAAAAAAATTAGATTATTCTTCTTATTTGGAGCACCTGATAAAGATAATTTATCATATCTTATTTTTATTTCTTGTTTGGTAGGTTAATAGGATATGATTAACTTATCATTTTATCTCATTTTATCTTCTTTTAATATTTTATCTAACGGTGGTGAAGAGTGATAAATAATATGAATATAAAAAAAGTAAGTAAAATAATATCCCATAAAAAAACAATTTCACGTAATTTTTTAAAGGAGAAAATATTTATACTTTTAGAGAACAATCATTTAAGTTAAAATGACTATTTCTTATTTATTTTTAAATTAAAAAACTTTTTTTCTCTCACCATAATTTTTAGTGTATAACTCTTTATCTTACCATAAAATACTGTAATTTTTATTAAAATAATATAATTTTATGTCCTTTGAAAAATAAACATTAACTTCTTTAATAAAGTAAAAAATTGAAAAAAAAATATTATGGAGTTGTTTATTTATTTTATTTTTATTTTTTATAACAGTTTATTTATTTATTTAATTTTGTTAAAATATACATAACTTTTCATTAAAAAAATTAAATCTATTTTTTTTCTAAAAAATTTCATCCACTATAGATTGTGGTAAATCTTTAAGGGGGTGTATTAGATTGAGATTTCAAAAGATTTTAATAGATTATTTTTGACCAAAAAATTCACTAGTATTCAATTAGGATTTCAATGGATTGAAAAAAAAAAAGTCACGTGGTATTCGATTATGATTTTAAAAGATTATCTTAGAATTCGTTCAAATTCGTTGGTATTTAATCAAGATTTTAAACAATGGAAAAACAATCTTGTGGTATTCAAAAATCTAACGATTTTAATGGATTTTATATTGGTGTGAATTTCGTGAGACTTTTTAGTAAGAAATATAAATAGGATGTCTCTCTCACAACAATCTCACTTTAACCTTTAGGATTTCTTGAGATTTTTCTATTGCAGTGTTTTCTTTGGCAGGTTGACCCGCTCGAAATCGGGTTCCGCTATAGGAGTTTCGTCAAAACTCAAAAAACCATATATTTGAGCGATTTTCATCACAAAACAACCCAGAAACAACAAACCAAAGAGATTTTAATATAATCTATCTCAAAACAACATATTTTTGATCCATTTTTTAGAAATTTTGGAAGTTTAAAAGTGTTTTTTGAAGCTATAGGTTGCGGTTTTTCTTGGCACGAAAAAGTGTGATTTTGTATTAAAATTAAAATAAAAACAATGGAAAATTAATAGGGAAACTAAAACACTCAAACTAATTTTCATTTTATATCAACAAAACAATATCAATTTAAAGAAAGATTGAAACTTCCATAATATGAACCCTATATTTCGTAACAATATTTTTATAAACGAAATTCCTTCAAAAACGATTTCAAACAATTATTTGATTAAATTTTTGTGTAACTCAGTTATAATCAATTCATAGATTTAGACAACATTTCCATCAATATTTACACAGGTTCCGCAAATTAAGGATATAAAATTACTAAAATAATTATTAATATATTATTGCATATAATTTTAATTAATAATTAATTAATTATTAACATTGAATCATTGATTGAGAATTTTTAATATAGTAATGATAATTGTAATAATATATTCATCATTAATTTCAATTATTACTATTTAGCATTCCGATTGGCACATATCCCATTTTATTTAAAGTCAATGGAAAAACTTTAAAAAATAAAATAAAACAATATATTTAAAGGGTTGCAACACTAACCACTCTATTGAAAAATGTTCTAAACTCAACCTATTTTATTAATTTTTTTTTTCTAGATTAAGATTTAGGATTTAATAGTATAATGTCTCATATAATTGGGTTACCATTACACATATTTGTGGGTCTCCATCAAAATCAAGAATTTTTACGTGTTTGAATAATTCTCAGCTGGTGAATTTGAATTCCATTTTATGATAACAATTTATGTTTTGAATTTTTGTGCTAAAATGAGGCATGGTTAAATTGTTTTTTTATGTTTAGGGATCTCATGTTATATAAAAAAAATTATTTCGTATCTTTATAAATTAAAAAAAAAGAGAGAAAGAATAGAGGAGAAAAAAATATAAAATAAACTCCCCTTTAATTTATGAGTGGATGAGATTCTCTCATCTACATGAGAATAATCTACATCTGTTATTTATTTGTGTTTGTCTTCTCTTGGTTAGGATTTATGTTCCAAATTCTATTTGAACATCGTGATCACCAACAATGATGAAATGGCAATTTTTTTTTTTTTTAATTGATCTTACTATACCTTTCGTTGATTATGCTATCAATAAACTTTGCTTCTTGCTGTCACCGTTGGGGCTAAATCATTTAATTTTTCATACTCTAATTTTATAACCTGTTGGCATCTCTCTCTCTTTTAAAATTAAAAACTACTTTAAGTTAAAGTTAAAAAAAAAAAACTGAGATTATTTGGTAATTATATAAAATTATTCTAATGGTTTTAAAAGAGAAAAATAAAATAATTTATTATTTAGAATGAATTATTACGGTAAAAGATAAAATTTATAAATAAAAATTTAGAATCAGGATAAAATTGTAAAATAAATATGAGGAGTAAAAAAAAAAAAAAAAAACAGGCATACATCTTACAAACAAAAGCTCCTCAAGGGAGTTTTAGTGCCGGTTTAGGTCTTTTTTCAGCTTATATTCTCTTTATAAATAGAAGATAGACCAAATAATTTTTTACAAAAACTCTTATAATAAAATGAAAATTTTCTTATAATGAAGAATAAAAGTCAAAAGACAAAAGACCTTATGAGCTTTTCTTATGTTGTATCACCTAATTTTTAATTTGATCTTTTAAGTAACTTTTAATTTTTTTTTTATAATCATTAAACAATTCTTACCTTTATTTTTAAAGCTTAATTTTTTTAACTTTAGTTTAAAAGTTATTTTTAGCTTAAAAAAAGAGGTGTCAAACATGCTCTTAACTTTTAACTTTTTTTTTTTCATTATAAAAAAAAAATATGTTTCGACAAACTTCTACTTTTAAAGAAAATAAAAACTAAAAAATAACACATGCGAAACACACCGTTAGTGTTTTGATGATTTGATTGATTTAGTGCATATTAAAGTGCCAATGCTCAGCTTACCAAAAAAAAAAGTGCCAATGCACATATACCTCGCGATGTATGAGTGTCTTGAAATTACTAGAGTTTGAGTATTAACTATTAAGAGAATAATAAACAGTTGTATATATTATACCATATAAAAGGTAAATTATTAATCCCTATTTATATTCAATAGATCATAAAATAAGGAAATAACATCCTCGTTAATTTAGTTGTCTTATACATATAAATAGTGCTAATTTTAATTCATACCAATTAAGATTAATTAATATCAATCTACAAAAATATTAATAAATGATTAACATAATCTCTCCCCCAATTAGTTTCTCATTTGTGAAATCATGTTATCTTCAATATTTTGGTATGATTGTTTTAAAAATGGCAATTTCTTGTTTACCCTTAGCTGATTTGTGGCTAATATTCTTGCAGATCATTAAACTTTAGTTTTTTATTATATAGTTAACAGGAAGGATATTCTTACTACTAAATTTTTCTACTACTAACTTACTACCTATCTAATCACCATTGAATCAAAGAGAGAGAATGCTAAATTTTTTTTAAAAAAATAGAAAATGTTGATCAATGGTAATTAGATAGGTAGTGAGTTAGTAGTAGAAGATTTTGGTAGTAAGAATATACCTCATCTATAATTAAAACTAAAATATATTTTTGTATATTCGTATATTCATGAAAGAAATTAACTTTATAATCCCGGGAAATTTGAAGGTTAGAATGGCGTTTGGTTGAGGAGAAATTTTATGAATAATAGGAAAATGATATTCATAGGGAAATGGTAGGAAATGGTAGGAAATAGTAGGAAAGTGAATTTAGTAGGAAAATGTAAAAAAAAAAACTGTTTGGTTGAAAAAAATTTAACGTGAGAAATTAGGTAACTTTTATAAAGTCTATGTTTGGTTGTAGGTAAAATATAAATGAGGATTTTCAACAAAAAAAAATATAGATGGAAAAAAAATTGCTATTACGAAAATATCGCTGTTAATTTTTGGAATGTGTGTCCGTGCAACATGTGCAGTTGGCTTTCCAAATCCAATTGCTTCCTCAATCTTCTCACTGACATCTTGAATGAAATCCTTTACAGTATCAATGAATCCACCCTTCCCATCATCTTCCTTTTTCTTTTCATCCTTAACATCCCTTTCCATTACTTCAGGTTTATTAAATGTTGACATGTCTAAATAGCAAATTAACTCGCGCAAGATCCAATCGCAACAAATCAAAGGCAAACAATGTTACAAGTTAACTTTGTAGATCAATAACTTGTTGAAAGAAAAACAACAACAATCTGGATCACACCCATTAGGCACTAAACACATATACAAATAGATTATTCGCAATACAAAGTTACAATCTTTTGATCATCAGTTTCAGTAATCAAAATGAAGGGTACCCAGAATCACAACTTAATCAACGATCACATTCAAAGACACCAACCAACAAAATCCAAAACATAAAAACGCAAGGTGAAGACCTGAGAAACCTTTTTCACCTACATGCAATTTATGAAATTAATATCTAACACCATGGATCAAGGGAAAAATGCAATCTTTGTGTGGAAAAAACCGAGAAACACAGACGATATACAATTTTGTTCCACCGACTTACCTCCCTCGGTAACCAACCTTCATGCTCAGTGATGGTTTCTTTTGGGTTTTAGACCAGAAACAGGAAGATGGTTGAGACTATTTTTTCATAAAATTCCGCTTGCATGTTTCCGAGTTCCTATGTGCAAGTCTATGGTTTTTGGAAAGTGACAACTAACAACTCTGCAATTCTTTTGGTACGAGATTTTCACTCTTTTGCGCGCTCTTTAGAGGGTAGGGTCATCATCTGCTTATTAGACAATATGAAAATTTAGGTAGATAAGACGGAATACCACATCTAAAATGGGAATATTTGCCCAACAATTTCGATCCAAATAGCCATGCAAATGGACCACCTAGCAAACTGATTTAGGTTGGCAAATTTGGAAGCTGGTCAACCAAACATGGACACCTTACAATCCCACTTCTAATTTGCCTATCTATCTCACCACAATCGTCCAACCAAACACATCCAAATTAGAAATGTTGAATTGACAAAGGAAAAACGAGGATGAGATTTGAGAAGGACGGGGGAGATGAAGAAAAGAGAAAATGGAGGAAATAAAAAGATAATATGGCAGCATCTAAATCCTCCGGGGACAAATTTTGTGCCAACATGAAAAACATGTCATATATGAGCATTGATAGCTTGCTAAATAAATGGATAGTTAACATATAACATTTTCACATCCGTCAACTAAAATGGAACAGAGTTGACAGTCAAACTCACTTGACCGGATTTTATCTTCGAGACCTTATGGAATTAATTTTATTCTTTTAGGAATTAACACGATGGATTGCGAGACTTTCAACAACCATTTTGGTGATTTAATCTAGGGTTATGTTTATCTCATTTTACATGAGATAAATAACTTTCCTACACACACACACAAAAAGATTGGATCTCATCACTCCTTTTTCTCTCTTTTCTCATCCTTTGAGTCCAACTTATACTTTTATTTCTACAACATAAGATAATTTTTTTCCTACAACGTAAGAAAAATATATCCCTTTAATCTAAGCCAAAATTGCAAAACTAAAATGTAATAGGATAAACATTAACAACTTACAAAACTATCTTGTGCAGTTACAAAAAATATGATTGCGAGTGGAGATAACGAATTTTAGAAATGTGGTATGGGTACCTAATCTTAGAATTTTAGCTGTTATTGGCTTACCTTGTTACCCCAAGGTAAAGTGGCTGTCATGTCAAGACTTTTAATTATTACGATTAATATCAGACCAAAAAATATATTAAGATTTGACCTTTTAACCTATATAAATTATCCGAGTAAAGATTATTTCATCTAGTATGAAAAAGTGTGTACAATTACAATCTGAATAACTTTATGATAAAATACAGATAGCCAAAGATAGGAAGCAACACAAAATTCAAGATATGGTTAAACATGCAAGTGGTACTAACATAGTCTCTTATTCAGACGTTTAAACTTTATAATAAAATACAGTTATACAGGGAAACAAATTGGGCATATATATAACCCAATGAAGTAAAGTCAACAATTATGAGGATATAACTGCGTTTAATTTATTTCTTGGAGAACGACATCGTCCAGCTGCTACTAGTGTTTGCAGAGACAATCTCCAGACTACAATGTTCATTTTCTGTCTTCTGGTGTCACAACATCTGTTCAGGGTTATTCGATTCCCTTTTTTAGGGTAATTATCATTGGAAATAAATGCCAAATGGTCATTACTTTGCAAGAATACCACATGATTCTTACATGCCTTTTGTTCATGAACACCATTGCTATGTTGCCTCACCAGAAAGCCCATTATATTTGTTTTCTGCCCTATCATAAATAATTATAAGTTTCTAAGTAAACTACAAACAGTAAGAGAGACAGAGAGACAGAGAGAGAGAGAGGTAAGTACAACTGATAAGATTCTGCCAGCCCAAAAAATGTTACTTTATACCTTTTTCAGTCCCAAATATAAATGTTCAAAAATCAAAATAAACAAGTCCTATATACTTGCCTGTCACCATGATGCACTAAAACACGGTAAGCAGGATCTTGACAAGATATCTGGAACAGCTGCCACACAATGTACACGCAAGTAGTAATGCTGAAAATTTGGAAAAGTAAATTACCGTCACCACCAAAAATAAGATGTTAGAATTGTTAGAACCTAGTGAAGCACGCAGCTTATGCTAGAGGACATTGTTACCCCCGTTTTTGCGGAGAGGCCGAAAGCCTACATCATGGTAAGTGCTTACCAGCCCTTCCAGCTTATGCTAGGGAAAATGATTAAAATGATATGTACATAAGTAACATGCATCTAAACAGATAAATATAAATCGACCTTTTCTTCTTTTATGTATCTTCTAGAATATCCCAATAATAAGTACTAATACAAGGTATAATGACATTTATATGACAATATATAAACCATACATTATTTTCTCTAGACAGACCAAAACTTGATACTAAAAATAGTTTAAATTCTTGATAAAGGCATTTTCAAATGATAACTAGTTTTAATAACCAACCAATAAGCAAAATTGAAATTGTGAGAACTCACCTGCCAAAAGATATCAATAGAATTATCCACAAGACTGCACAAATCCAACTAGATTCTTTGTAGGCGACCCAGACCTGATATTTTGCAAATAGTTAGGATACGTACATTGAGACAAGAACAAGTGCACTGAATTTAAACTTTTAACATTCTTATAGAGTATTGATCTTAACCTTGTGTGCACAAATATTTTGACTTTGATTATCTAAAGCTCGTTTAGTGGTCAGTAATCAAATAGATCATTTCCAGAACTATTGACAATGAAATACTACTATGCCTTAAATTACTAAAATCTTTCTGCTATGACTCCAGATTATGCACTTGGAAACCTTATACTGTTATAGATGGTTGGCTTCTCTGGGTAAACTAAAGCCATTACATGATTAATGTACTCTTATCTACATTTACCAGCTTTGCATTCCGCTTAATTGAAGAGTTCATGAGGCTTACATGGCATTGACAATCAGTGAAAAAGTCACCAACTAGACAACCTCGTAATCCACCATCATAGTCTCTGCCCGAAACCGTACACACACAACCTTGGTTCTTTTAACATCTAGATTTTATTTTGTCAAATTTATGTTTGAGGAAAATTATTTATTTCCTACTTTTTTTTAACATATCCTATTATATAAGCTGGGACAGGATAGGAATATCCAAATAAATTCTTAAATCTATTTAAACAGGTAAAAAGTTTAGTTCAGGTAGGAAGATTTTTGTGAGTTCCCTTGTTGGCATCCCTGGCTAGGCAGAATCACAGGTTCCTTTAAGGAAACATCTGATGTAGGATTTCAACCCTTGTCTCTTCTGTTAAAACTCATACAATCAGTCCAATTCAGAATGGTGACCGAGGCAGGAAGGTGGACCTCATTCAGACATCGGTTAAGCACATTTTTGTTAGAAGCTGTGCGTTATCAATGAAATGGAAGTCTAACATAGCAATGCATCTCTTTGGTTGAAAATGATAAAGATTCTCAATCTATGGAATGACCTGAGTATTCCTCAGGGCTTCACTCCCTATTCACAATCATCATGGACTACTATAGGACACAGCCAAAGCTTACAGTGGACAGAACTTTATAGTAAGAATCATATGCTCTCAGCCTTTCTTTAAATCTAACAGAAAATATATACTCTGCAAGAATGAAATGCAAGTAACTTAAATATGACAACTTGGAGAATGTAACTCCCATAAGTTTCCCTTGAGACTAATTCTCTAGAACGATATTTGTTTGAGTTATAAAACTTGAGAATATACTTCCATGAAACATCAATGCTTATAACCAACCAGAATGCTAAAAGAGTGACATGTTATTTCAGTATAGAACAAGATGGCCAACTATCTATTACTCACCAATAAAATTCTGCGCATAAAATTTTCGAAGTTATATTAAAAAAAAGTGATTCAAAGCATATCATTGAAAGCCCTATTCATAATTGTTTCTTTATATAGAAGGGTCTAACATCTATTTTTTGGACAAAAGCGAACAATTTTACATGCCTCCTTCAACATCAATTCTCCAAGTTAATGACATAAATTTAGATTTTGTATAAATTAGAACTGCTAGGATGAAAAAATATAGACATACTGCTAGGGCCACAACATTGATGTAGAAGTCAACTAGTATTGCTGCCATCCACCTGCAAAAATTCCGGACTTTTTATATTTGCTTAAAAGATAAATGACAGGGTGCAGAAACTTAGAAGAAAATTTAGTCACATAACCATGCAAAGTTGTAAACATATACTTGAATATTTAGGAAAACTTTGGTGAATATTTAATTTAGGAAAGTGAAGATAAAAAATACCTTGTACTTCACAACTTTAATATTTAATGTGGTACAAGTACTTCTTTTTGTTTATTATTATAAAGGAGCAAGTATTTTTAGGCTTAATTATCTGTATTTGGATTCTACTGAGAGCAAGTCAGGTTCTAGCTTTCCAAAAAAGAGTAGAGATGGCTACAAAGGCTCATAGAATCCAAAGATTTCAAATGCATTTAGTTACTGTTGTCCATTTGGCACCAAAGTAAAACAATTGCCAGCATTCATCCACACACTGTGCAAGTTTGTCCTAGCTTCTTCTTCAAACAATGTTTTTTCTAAGGCCTAAGAAGGTTCATGATGCATAATGAAGTACTTTATCTAAAGTGATGCCAGTCAATCACAATGAATGGCAAAGTTCCCCACCCTCCCAAAAAAAAAGTAAAAAAGCATAGACGTGTCCAAAATAGATAAATCCAGTCAACTATATATAGAAGATTGCACAAAGAACATGGAATGCGAGTGATAATGAGGTTATGTGTATCTTTTCCCAGCTTAATGATGGGCTAGGATTAGTGGGCCCAAGTTAGCAATGCAAAATTAGTTAGTTAGCTAGTTTGTTAGGGAAATTATTCAGGATATTCCTAAATAATAGGATATAAGGAGGGGGTGTGGGAGTGTGAGGAATTCATGTATTCAGAATATTTGGAGTGGAATCTTGGGAAAGGATTTCTTTGGCCTGTGTATTTGGCTTTAGAGTGAGTGAGGTCTTTTGGTGTTTAATTTCTGCATTTTATCTCGAATTAGTGTTTGTAATTTCTTGATTTAGTAAATACATTGTTATAATTTTCTGGATTCCATCACTGAACAAGAAAAGCAAAGTTAAGTACTGTTATGGGAGAGGAATGCTCCTTCTCACAAGAAGAATTTCATGTATGATCCATTCATGTAACTCATGCTTATATCAGAAGAGTTCAATCATCCTTACGATGACAACAACGATAGTGAGATCAAGAAGAACGATAACATTAACAAATATGAAGAACTTACGGAGTTAAAAGCTCTGTACGGAAAGGAGAACCATCAGTGACAAGAGTGTACACCAAAGTTCCGAGCATGACAACACCCAAAATGCCAAAAAGGATTCTTAGAGTCACAACAAAAGAATGCTTTCTTTTCGGTTCTGTGCTGCTCCTATGTAAAAAGACTTATCAGGGTCAACAGAACCGATGATGAAAGTCGAGATTATATATATGTATGGAACTATTCAACACCTTTTCTTCATATATATGTATGGAACTATTCAACATAACAGGAACAGCATACACAACATGGATAAACATATCATAAAATTTACCAAGGAGAAAAGAAAAACATCAAGTTATGCCTTAAAATTCATAGATTTCACAAATCATAAAAAAAAATATAAAAATTCCTTCAAACATCATAGTGCACCCATGGTTGTAAGACCCTGTATCATTTATTTGCTTCTTGGATAAGAAGAAGACTTCTCAAACTATTAATCAAACTTATAAAATCTAATCATCCTCTTACTGAATAAAAGGAAGAAAATCAATATATTCAGAATCAATGGCAAGTGAATTCTCCATAATAACTAATAAAAGAGAAGATGTTGAAGCATAAGCTAGTTGGCAATTGAAGTGACACCATTAACCATGAAACAAGAAAATTGATAAAATTTAAGAAAAGAATGGCAAATGTAGAGAAAGCTCGACTCTATAGTCGTGCTTCTGTAGACATACTTGTTTGGATGCCGCAACAGAACATAGTACATAGGATCCTGTGAAGATTCTTGAGATGACAGCTTCAGAAATTGCAAAACAATATAGGCACATGTAGTAATGCTGAAACAATTAAAAATAACAACAAAAAAGTGAAAATAAATTAGCACTTCCGAGAATCCTTTAAATGCTCATAAACAATATAATAAACAACCCATAAACTCATAATCAACTTGAGCTTTTAAACATAGGAACTTTTGCATTTTGATAATAATATGAAATCAGAGTATCGTTGCCACCTTTCACCACAGGTGCAACAAATAACAGGAAAACAGAAAAGAAACTCTGGATCCATTTGGAGCTATATTATTACCAGACAGACAAAAGTACATAATTCACTTCTTCTCTTATCAGAAACCAATTTAATTAAGAAATATGAAAATAACAACCATGTGATGTGACTTTCTTTCAGTATAACACACACAAATAACCAAGATTTAACTATTTTTTTTTTTATACAAATCACAAAAAAGTATGATGCATTATATAAATTCATTTCAAAGATGAAGTATATAGCATTATCAGATCCCAGTATCCACTTGGACAGTGACATGCACATTTATATAGCACTGAAAGTGACTGTATTTTATATTAAAAAAAATAAATCATGACATTTGATATGCACTTGTACTGTGCCATGCACATTTATGTAGCATTGAGAGCTATATTTAAACTAAAAATAAGAAAGCATAACATTTGGTTGGATTTTTATTTTATGTGGCAATTGTCGCAGAACAAGGTAATATAATTTGGTAAAATATCATAGAAAGAAGTATAGTTCATCTTGCTAAGAAGTTTATTCTCATAGATTATATAGGCTTTATATTAATACTTGCTCAGTTAAGTAATATTGCAAACATTATTATTCAATTAAAATAACATCGACTCCTAACAGAAAATGATACCTTCCAAGGGAACCAAGCAACATTATCCATAGAATTGAGATGATCCAGTTTGATTCCTTGTAAGCAACCCAGATCTGATGTGATAGACAAATATATGTCAGAAATGATGAAACTTCACTTGAGAAGAGAATTTGAAATATTATCAATTAAACAATGTTCCGCTAACCATTAGTCATGTTTTAAAGGAAATATGATTTTAACTTTGAAAAATTGCAAGTGGGTTCTCCATAGAAGAAATAGTGACACAGTATATCGCAAAAATAACTAGGAGATGTAGGTCTCCTCAACTGGACTTATGTTCCCATAAAGATTTATGAGGGCACATAGCACAAGTGATAAGTTTCCAGCAGAAAACAACACCAACCAATGAAAGGAAGCAACACAATTAAAATTCCAAATCATAGTACAATTCAAACAAGACATGAAATTGTCAACTTTATTTCTCAATCCAAGATACCGCACAATAAGATAAGTCTAGTGATTCAATCCTGCATTACATATTTTAAATAAGAATTTTAAGAACTTTTGTTTGCAAAAGTTTATCCTCAATCATGCCCCTTTTTGTACATCTTTTGTGTTGAGATATATACTCCCACATTGGTTGTATGTGCAACTAATGTGGCCTTTATAAAACCTTGAGCACTCCCACCCTTTGAGCTAGCTTTTGGGGTGGTGTTCTGTTCTCACTTAAGAATGAATTGATTCAAAGTGGAATTAAAACAAAGAGCACAAAAGGTAAACCAAAAACCAAAAATTGGGCATGTGCAATATTCACGCTGCTAGTCCAATGGGCTCCCATGTGAGGGGGCGTGTTGAGATATACAACCAATGTGGCATTGGTCTTGAGCACTCTCACCCTTTGAGCTAGCTTTTGAGTGGTGTATCTTAAGTTCTTTACATTTTGAACAAAATTAATTGCTTCCAAGCTGATTTTTGTATGATTGCATCACTAAATATCTTTTTATATTCTGTCATCACTTAAGAATGAATTGATTCATCATTGAAAAGAAAAAATGATTTTCAATTGATTTAAAAAAAAAAAAAAAAGGGTCGTGTGTTGTCAATCTAAGTCTATCTAAAATACTAAAGAAGACAAGATAAAAAAAAAAAAGTAGTTGACTTACAGCCAAAGCTACAAAGTTGATATAGAAATCAATCAAAGTTGCGGCCATCCACCTGAATCAAATAAAAGCGGGAGAGAAAAACATTGGTTAATTCCATAAAGAGAGAAAGTGGTCAAATAAAAAAATAGTATAATACTATGATCGTTCTATTCTATTATTAAAACAAACAAACAATGAACAAAGAAAACAGAGTAAATAATTCCCATGAAGACATGTTTTCATGATGTATATTGGAAACGATTGAGAGAGAGAGAGAGAGATTACGGTGTGAGAAAGTCTTTGCGAAATGGAAAACCATCGGTGAAGAGAGTGTAAAGAAAAATGGCAACCATGAGAGCTCCCAAAACAGTGAAGAGAGTTCTCAAACCAATTGCCGATGAAATCTTCGCCATTTTCAGTGTCAAAGGAAGTTAGAGACGGCACAAACACACAGAGTATAGCAATTGTAGTTAGAGAATAAGAAGAGAATGGCGCGCGGGGAAAAAAAACGTGGGGATGCCAGAGAACCACGTTGCAATTTGCAAACAAGGAAAACAAATGATAACGACTGTTCAGAACTAAATGAGTGAGACATGAGAAAGGGATAATTTATAGTATTATTTTTAAATGAATTTTTAATCAAGTCCTCTCCAAAAGTATCGGCACATGAAAAACATGACGAGTTGTGTCCGCCGACGCTACGGGATATTCATGAATCAATCCAAACCGATTCAAAATGCGGTGATTGAACCGAAAAATTAAAAATTGAAAAAAAAATCATAAATTTTAATTGGATTAGATCAATTTTTGGATGGGTTGATGAAAACCGATCCAATATATTAATTCGACTCTACGGTCTTTCCCTAATCATAGCCTAAAAATTTCTAAATCCAAAACTTATAATGCACCGACACCGACACGGGACACGAGATACGACACGCCACGTTAATTCTAAAAAATATCATATTTCGACATGTTGGGACACGTTTTGATATTAAATAAAAATTTTAATATATATAATATAATTTATATTTAATATATATAAGAATCTATAATAAGTCATATAATCAATCAAATATTTAAATTTCATAACATACATATAAATAAAAATAATTTTTTGTACTTTATAATTTTTCATGTCAAATTTCATAACAGAAAAAAAACAATTTATAATTTTTTATATTTAGTTAATAAAATAAAATTAAGATAAAAAAATGTGTTGGAGCGTTGACTGCATGTCAGAACGTGTCGCAGAGTTGACCATGTATCCTCAAATGTTGACCGCGTGTCGGACGAGTGTCGGAACGTGTCCGACACGGACACGTGTTTGGAATTAAGACTTTAAACCCCTCCCAAAGGTGGTACTGGAGAGATTCGAACACATGCTCTCATCTCCACCTGCTTAGCTCCCACGCGCCAACTGAGCTCCCATGCGCCAACATGCTCTCATGTCCGACACGTAATTTTTTTTTTTTCAAATAATGTGTCTGTGCTTATTAGTCCAAGACCCATCAACCCATCAATTAAACCCAAGAAAAAATCTAATCACATCTCATCAACAAAATTTCATCTTTGTAGAGCTTCATATCACATTACTAAAAAAAATTATATTATAGTTTACTAATGCTTTTATATTCCAAATTACTTTTTTTACAAAGCCGATATATATAAAAGATGTTATTTGCACAATAATCATGAAATAAATTATAGGATTTTCAAAAAACCTAAAATTGATCCAATCCAAATCGGAAAAAATTGGATTGGATCGGATCGGATTTGAGAAAAAATCCATACCGAATGGATGATTATATGATCAAATCGAAGGGATTGGATCGGATGATTTTTGCTTCAAAAACCGATCCAATCCAGACCACGAACACCCTTAGACACTTCAACACACGTCGTAGAGATTAAAAAAACATTCAAAAGTTGAGTTGCATTGTGTTTTTAATTCCAACTATTAGATTCGTTAGATTATAATTACCATTTTATTAAATTTAATATAAATATTTGAGATATATTATGTTTATTTGTAGAAGTGATGAGTATTATAAATTTAGTTTTATTTTTATGTTAAATTATTGAATATTAAATATAATATACACTATATAAATTAAAAATATTATTTAATATCAAAATGTGTCCTAATGTGTCGAAATATAACATTTTTTAAGATTAACGTATCGTGTACTGTGTCGGTGTCGATGCTATTAGCTCTTAAATAGATAAAATCTTCACTTTCTTTTACAAAGATTCTAGTATGTTTGTGAATTAATTGAGGAAAATATTATATTTATAAATTTTTTATTTATAAATACTTATAAATTATATTATGTCTTATTCAGATATTCTTGAATGAAATCATACTAATAAAACATAGTATATTTTAAAAGTTGGGATATGTTATTCTGCCTTAGGGGTGGCAAAACGGGTTGGCCCGCCCCGACCCGCCACCAAACTGTCAAATGTGAGTTGGTCCGCCCCACCACTTGAGTTTGGGTTGAAAATCCCAACCCGCCTCGTTTTATGATGGGTTGGCGGGTCAACTCGTTTAAAAAATAAAAATTAATTAAAAATAAAAAATAAATTATATTTTATAAATATTATAATATTACTTATTTTCATATTACATTCCTCTAATTTTTTTTCCAATCTTAAGTCTAAATGTATACTAATATTTAGTTAGATATTCTTTATAAACTCATTTTTATCTCCATACATAATTACCTTTGTCATAAATAAAGTTTTTATTCTATATTTTTTCTATAGAGTCTAAGATAACAAAAAATTAGATATCATACAAGGTTAAAAACAAATAAAATACTACCTAAAAGTAAAAAAAAAAAAACTTTGACCCGACGGGCCAACCCGCCCTGACCCGCTGCCAACCCGTTTTGACCCACAACCCAACGGGGCGGGTTGCGGCGGGTTGGTGGGTTGAAATATGTACCCCAACCCGTCTCGTTTGGCAGGTTGGCGGGTGGATCCATCGGATTCAACCCATATTGCCACCTCTAGTCTGCCTACTCCCATTTTGCATACCTTTGCCTATTCATTTCATTATCGTTCGATTACAATCTAATCAAACGGTCCTTATTTGCGAAATAAAACAAACATTTTTTCCCTTTCTTTCTCCTCACTTCCTCCCATGCCCTTTCTCTCTCCTCCCTCTATGCCATCCCTACTTTTTTTTCCTTCGTCGCTGTGTCTAGCTTATCAGTTTTTTTTTTTTTGTTTGGCACTTCTTTTGTAAAATAACAAAGGGTTTTATGTTTATTATATTATAGGAAAAGTGATTGTGTAATGTTATAGAGATTCATTTTGCGTGCCATATTTTTTCTTTTTCTTTTTTGTTTTAAAATGTTTGGGCCCCACAAAATATTGTGTGTGTAGAAAAGTTTATTGTGTTATGTTAAAGGATAAAATGAAAATCCAATAACAAAATCAAGATTCAAAGTATCTTTAGTAATAGTTAATCACAGAGAAATGCAAAAATATATATCAAGGTTAACTACTCGGCCATAAACCAAAGCCTTTTACCACCGGGTAGTGTTCTTACTCCAATGCAGATTGAATAGTCAAAATTATTTCTTATAACAATGATCAAATGTAAAATGCCTCTTCACAAGTATTATGGGATTTATTTTGCAAAATTGTTTCTTATAACAATCACCTGTGATGAAGGAAAAAAAAAATGGATGGAAGAGAGTAAGGGAGGAGAGAGAAAAGGCATGGGAGGAAGTGAGAAGAAAGGAAAGGGAATAAGGCTTTATTTTATTTCACAAATATGGATCGTTGAATTAGATTGTAATCGAACGGTAATGAAAGAGGTAAGCAAAATGGGAGTAGATAGAATAATCTATCCCTTAAAAGTTTGTAATTTTTTTTTTATCATTATAATCATTCTCTTAATATAGTATATTGAACACATTAGTTTCAATCTCGTCCTTATTGGTGACCACTAGACATATCTTAGGCTATTAAAAGTTGAGGAGGGATATTCTTACTACTAAAATCAACTACTACTAATTCTACCAACTTACTAAATTTTGTTTGACCTCTCTCTTTGATCTAATCACCATTGGATTTGGTAGTAAGAATACAACATTTTCTTTATTTTCAAATTTTTTTTAGCATTCTCTCTTTTTGCGCAAAAGGTTAAACAAACTTTACAACGATGCAATGATGATTTTAGATCAATGTTGTTGTATGTAAACCAAGAGCAATAGCATGATGAATAGAAAAATTTGATAGTAATATCCTTCCTCTTATAAGTTTTACCAAATATTTATACATAATTTAGTTAAATTTTCAATTAAGTCCCTATTAATTTTAAAAACTCTTATCATTAAGCACATGAAACCAATAAAAAAAAAATTGGGAAGTTATAGTTACAACCTCTTACAATCATATCTTATCACCGTTGATTTCCGCCAATCAACTGTTATTATTTATTGTGAATTAATAATTAATTAATGAGTTTAATTTTCTAAAATGATAACCGTTGATTGACGAAAATTAACGGTGATAAGATATAATTGTAAGAGATTGTAAAAAAAAAATTATAACTATAACCTCCCTCATGAAAAAAATGCATGAAGGTAACTTTAACTTAATAGAAACATATTCAAAGGTTTTTTTTATTTCTCGGAAGCATGTCGAATTAAAGAAAACAAAATCAAGAAATAAATTATTATATGTTTGATTATATTGGATTTTTTTTCTCCAAACTATTTTGTAAAATAATTAATAAAATATATCTTTTTTAATATTTTGAAAGTTAAAAGCCATAATACAAAATAAAAAAAATTCAGATATGTTGTTTATATTTAATTCTAAAAATTGAAAAACAATTATAATTTAAAAAAAATTACAAAACAATTATCAAATCTTTTTAACTTTTTTATTTTGAAGATTTAAAAAATTATTTTTCTTATAATTTTTTAAAAAAATTACAAAACAATTATCAAGTAGAATCTTTAAGAATTTTATTTTGAAGATTTTAAAAATTATTTTTCTAAACGCCTTTAGCCCACGCCAAAGAAGAAAAATCCATCAAAAAATAGAAGAAAGCAAGAGTATGGAGGAAGTAGACGTTGGGAGGAAGGTTCGGGAGGTGGAGATTCACCTGTTCCGGCAGGGTCGGGGTCCCATAACGGTGTTCAAGTCGAGGCTCGGTGGTTGGGAGCAAAACCAGTTGGAGGTTCGGGACATTCTCAACAAACACGCCCTCAAATCAATCTTCGCTTTCAACCCTCAATCTGGTCGCTGCGTCCCCATCCGCTTCAACCCCACAAACGGAAGATCCATTTTGACTTACCGTAACGGTGCCGTTCTTTACATCGATGGCGAACCCAAGGTCTCTTGTTTTTTGATTTCCCAATATTTAGAAACTGTTGCACTTTCCTTTTTTTTTTTTAAAAAAAAAAAGAATATAATTGATTGCAACACACAATAGTTATTATAAACAATCTAAGAATACCGGTGTGAACATTATTGTATTTCTTAATATTTATGATATGCGAGATGCGTATGCCTAATTAAAAAGAACTAGTTCATGTAATATTTTCATTTGCTCAAAAAAAATTTCTTTTGCAGGACTCATTACTCAAACCAGTGACCAGGATCTTGGTTGGAGTGGTACTGATAGCTATTATGATAATACTAGTTTCTAAGGATTCTCCAGAATGGATCAAGAAATTAAACATTTCGGGTGTAAACTTCCCTCCATTGATCTTGGCTTGTGTGGTTATTGTCTTCACCCGCATGAGGAAGGGAACCAAAGATTTTCTTAAAAAGCATGGTTGGTGAATATGGACGGTGTTGATGCCTTTGAGATAGGGTTTCATGTTGTATCATCATCAGTGTTCATGTCTATATGTATACTATTTCTCTTTTTCAATATTGTTTTCTATTCTCAAAAGCATATCTGATTATAGTGGAAAAAAGATTTGTGTTTTGTCAGAAGCTTGCATTGGGAATTAAGTGGTAGTATTCATTTGACACCAGTGTTAAAATTGAAGTTTGACACCTCATCTAAGAGCTGTTGGAGAGCTGTCAGATCAAAAAAGATCAACGACTCTGATTTGTAAACATGTGATACCATTGATCTTTTTTAACACCGGTGTCAAATGAATACTACCTCATCTTATAATATAGCATTACATCATTCCGATCATAACTACAAGCACAGAAGCTGTTAATTAGGGAACAATTTAAGTAGAGAATCATTAATAAGTATTGCTGTTGATATTCTTCCAAACAGATAAAGATTTTCCGGCCACCATATTCCCCCTCTAGGTTCATTTTCTGTGAGCTTGATGATTAATTCAGTCTTGGTTATTGATGTTTAATTTGGCATGTGGAGGAAAAGCAAATGGGATCAATAATTACAGAAAGGACAACAGAAATTTCCTAGGACTGATGACAAGAATTAAAGAGAAATTCTTAGATGCATCAGTGTAATTGCATAACATCACACCTTTCAATTTGTGTCACATCAGTTATGGGGGCAAATATTGTCTCTTGTTTTAAATATCTCATTTAAGTTTTCATTGTTAACTATGGTTGGTGTTTTAAAGTTGTCAAAAAAATTAATGGGATGGTTAAGTTGTGGAAAATGATGGCTCCCATGGATGAAATAGATGATGTTACACATGTTGAATGATATATTGTAAGAGAATGTTCTTACAGATGGTGTATCTAAGAATCTTTCAAAATTGAAGCATTACTGCATTACACATGAACTGAAATATAATATCAGTACATATTATCTATTGCTTTCATTTCAACATATCTTTCATGACAATGGGGATCTTTTATTTATCTGTTTTTTTTCCTTAATTCTCCCTTTGCGATAAGAAATTATCATCTAAGATAAGAACTTGATGCAAGAATTATACTGTGTAAACTGCTAGTTCTACGCATCCACAATCGGGCATGCCTTCTTCAATGCAACAAACAATGAAACCTACCAAGCAAGCATGTTTGGATGAAGCTGAGAACTTGCGTAGGCATTAAGGGAGAATGGCTCCAAGTTGTTTGAGGTTTTGATGAATAAATGGCTACAAAATTCACCCGCACAATTTAATCTATTTAAGTTTTCATGTAAAGTATAATCATTATTCTTTTTATCCTAGTTAAGAGGGATTTATAAGTATGCATTAAGCCATTAATTTTTATTTTATGTCAAACGGAGAAAAACATATCTCCCTTACATGTATCAAAAATCTCGTCTATCTTCTTTTTTTAAAAAATAAAATAGTGAGCCTCATATTTATTGTTTCTGTTGCATGAGCAAGTAAATCTCCTATAATTTCTAGTTTTTGGATAAAAGATATCCACTCTAGTCATTATGGACGCATTTGTTAGCAGACTTGTACTTCCCTTTTACGTTATATATTAAATAATATGACATAGTCACGTGGAAATATCATAATCATAGATGAATAGATGGTTATGATTTTGTAATTATTAATTTTAATATTTTATCTCTATTCCTTTATCAGTATTGATCTATCTTTATATTAATAGAAATTTCGTATTTAAATTTAGAGAACTAAATTACAAGCTATTCCTAATTTGTGATTACTTATTATAAGATGGGAAAAGTATTTCCCACAATGAAGAGTATTTTGAGAATTTTACATCTAGTTTGAGTGTGATAAATTCTCGTTGGCCGTAAGAGATATCCAGCAAAAACACTCCTTCCTAGAGAAATTCCATTGATTTTTTTTTTTTTAAATTGATAAAATTATACCTCCGTTGTTAAAATCTTGGAAATTATTGTAATTTAAAATTAATGCAATTTTCTTAAAGGATTGTCAAACATAATTCACCAAATATTATTTTTGATATTGAGTGAGACAATTTATCTCATGCTTTTACACGTTACATGAAATAAAATAGAGTAAATGTGTATCATTTTATGGGATGTAAAATTGTGTTATTTTAAGAGAGAATGAGATAGATAAATGAGAAGAGAGAGTTGACAAGAAAAATAAAGGTGTGAGTCTCACAATTTTTTGTTAGAGTGAAAGATATAAGTTGTGTCATTAGATAAACACTTTTCCCGATAAAATATCCTCTCTTTTTATATACGGTGAAAATTTTGGTAGTGACTACTAACTACGACGGCTGCTTGGGGAAGATCCTATGCTTCGTTTGTGTTTGGATTTATAAAATTTGAGAACAAAACCAAACAAGTAGTGGTTGTTTTCCATTTCATTACAATTTGAGGTTCAAAAGTTGCACCAAAGCTGTTACAAGCACACTTTAATACAGTGTTTGTGTCTTGAGCATGGCGACGCAACTGAACGGTGTCGACCTCATAGCTAGCTTGCAAGCCAGAGTCAAGGTATTTTCTTTCAACGTCGATTCCAATTTCAAATTCAATTTCTTCTCTGAGAAAATATGGGGAAAAAGAAATTTTCAGGCAAATTTACATGCCTTTCTCAGTGGAATGACTTTAGGCTTCTGCTATTGAGTCCGCGTTTCTGGAAGTATATACCCTTTTGCATTTTTTGTTTCGGGAAACTGAGATCACCTTGAAAAGAAAAACCAGTGAAGAAAAGATGGATTTTTTATATAGTTTCTTTTGGACCCAACTGGAGTTCAGGTTGAATTGTGAGATGAACAATAACTATGGGTTGCTTTTCACTCACTTTTCACTTCATTGATAGACCTGTATTGTTACATTCGTTTGTAAGGTTTAGGTGGTTTGCATCTTGGATGTGTGAGAGAGTTCCAGATTCTCATATTTGGTGTGAGAATTATAAATCTTCAAAAATTATACATGGGATACTGAATAATGTAGAGGTCTTTTGTTTCTCATGCATCCTATATTTTTCTTCTTTTAATATGATACCAATGTAGGTATGTAAGATATGGAGTATACTGGCGTGAAAATGCCAGCATGTCAAATGCCCCCTTAAAAGCAAGAGTGAAAGTAGATGTGACTAAATGTGTTAGTGTTACTCATGACATTATTAGTGTTTGTTGCTTCAACCTGACGTTCTAGTCCGCAATTTAATGAATTGTGCTCAAGGTTTTGCTGCTATTGTGTTTAGGGTTTTATCTGGGCCTAATCCAGTTTACTGCTTTCGATGTGGTTTTCCCTACTGATTTGTGATTCATACAATCAGGAATTAGAAGCTGATAATGAAAAGCTATTAGCTCAACTTGCTGATTGCCAGTGTCGCGAGGTTAGCTTGTAAATTGTTTCATAGTTTTTAGCATTTTTTGCTCCGTTTTATCTCCTGGGCTGTTGGAGCACAGTGATAGTTTTCTGCCAGGAAAAATTAACCAAAGAAAAAGAAAGAGGAAGGAAAAAAAAAAAGGTGTCAACTGCATTCTTCAAAGAAATTTGTGTAAATTTGTGATGCAGATGGAGAAGAAACTACATGGCCCTGATGAGAAAGACACAAAATCAAAAGAAGGCAACAAGAAACCAGAAGAGAAGATAGAGAAAATGCCAGGTTTCTTTTTCTCAATGTTTTTTTAGAGGATTAGTAGTGGCACCTGTGATGAGGGCGTTAAGAGAAAATACTATTTTTCTTTTAAACACATGATGGCACAACAATTCTCTCTCTTCTCTTAACTTTATTTTCAAAATCATATAAAAATTAAAATTATAAGCTTCACTTTCTTTTCTTCTATTGAAAGTCCATGTTGTGTTTGATGGACTTTTTGATTTCAGTGATTTCTTGATTTGCATGCTTACTTTGTTTCTGTTTTTCAGCTCCATCTGGGCTTCTTTTTTTTTTTTGGGTCCTCTGTTCAGTGTACATGGTTTCCCCTCTTTCACATATTGTAGCTTCTAATGAAATTTAAATGACAAAGGAACAAAATTTATTTTTTTTAATCTTGTGAGAGATATCAGTTAAGCAAAACAGATTGGCATATCTAAATTAGCTTCTACATCGTGATACAGGCTATGACACGAGGTTCATGAGTCATCATAGCAGGAGATATGTAGCTTTAAAAGTCATGTACTTTGGAAAAAGGTATATACTATCTCTATTTTATCTGGATTTGTTTTCTGTCTTTACTATTTGTCTCATAGCTTCTCAGTTATCCTGAGGTCGAGAGTTGAAGCCTTGCACCCCAGCCTATATATTTCCACACCTGGTGGTAAAAGGCTTTTGTAGTTGTTTTCTGCCTTAACAATTTCTGCTGAGGTGCTGGTCTATACTGAAAAGACAGATTTGAATATTTTGCATAATTTATTTTCTTTAACGCACTCAATAAAACATGATAGATTTTTGATATTTCAAGATCATGCTACAATCTTTCAATTATAGATTTATATTTTAATAAGTATTTATGTATCTTCAGAGCTTGCTTTGGGGATAACATTTGATAGATCCTTAATAATCTGAAGTTCCCAGGATCAATTAGTTTTTCCTTTAATTGAATTAGATGTTTCTTGATTTTTTTCCTTCGTATCATTTCACTGTTTTGTTTCTTTATTCTTTTGTTAATTATTGAATTAGAAGTATATAATTCTGTGTGATAATTAAGGTCTTCTGACTACATGCTAAATACAGGTTCTACGGTTTTGCTTCAGAAGCACAAATGGAACCAACAGTTGAGGTTTGTTTTTTCCAAAGACAAACATGCCAGTAATTCTCAAAATCTGCATAAATTGGTCATGAGTACTGCAGAATTTTCCATACTCATCACAAATTATTACTCGTGCTGGATGAAGTATTATGTTTGTTCACTGTGCATAAAGTTTTGTAAAATCATTGCATAGAATTGCATATGAATGCCTCTGTTTTGTTAATCATCTATCATTTTTCTTGCAGTCTGAAATTTTTAAAGCTCTTGAGAAAACAAGGCTATTAGTTGGTGATAAGAAGGGGTCACAGTATTCAAGATGTGGGAGAACAGACAAAGGGGTTTCCTCTGTTGGACAGGTAAGTTGATGCAGAAAGGACGAAGAAAGAAAAGAGAGAGGATGCTTTCTATTAGCAATGACCGATACATGCATGACATGATTAAAAAAGATGATATGACAAATTGATCTTTTCCATTTTTGTATTAAGTCAACAATCATTGTGCTGCTGAAGACCTATGGCAAATGTATTGCAAGATAAGATGAGGTACTTTTGCAGAGTTCCTCATTGGAGATAAAGAGGACTGGAGAGGAAATTTCTAAGCAGTTTAATATATTTACAATTAACATTGAGACTCTTTACATTTTGAGAAGAGCATTGTTCATTTAGATCCTTCTTCCAATTTCTAACTTAATCCCCAAACCATGAGAAATTCTCTTTAGAAAAGCCCCTTTGGAAAGCCCCTTTCATCTGGACAGAAGTTCTCGTTAGGATTAAAATTAATACTAAATTGCTATTGATATGTTGCAGCCTATGTTGCACAGACATTGACACGGGACACGAGATACGACATGACACTCTGACACGTTAATCCTAAAAAATGTTAAATTCGACACGTTAGGACACGTTTTGATATTATATAATATTTTTAATTTATGTAGTGTATATTATATTTAATATTCAATAATTTAACAAAAAATAAAGTTAAATTTATAATACCCATCAATTTTGTAAAGAAACATAAGATATCCCAAATGTTTATATTAAACTCAATAAAATAGTAATCGTAATCCAATGAATCTAATAGTTGAAACTCAACACGCAACGCAACGTAACCTTTGAACCTTTTTTGAGTCTTTGCAATGCTGTCGGGAAATGTCGGAGTGTCAGTGAGTGTCGGACACGTTAGGAAATTTGAAGTGTCGGTGCTTCATAGGTTGCAACTGTATAGACCAAACATGGCTTTACTGTAGGTTTGAAATGGAAACATACTTATGCCTGTGCTGTCTAGATGCCAGATACACTTGTAGGATGTTTGGC